>JAFMSR010000006.1:17907844-17926847 GCA_022818135.1 Saxidomus purpurata | reverse complement strand
TATTATAACATTACATGAGACTGTGAGTCATACTTTTGATACAGCAGTCTGGTCTCATAATATGACATGGTACATGAGATCGTGACAGTTCTACTTCTGCTACAGCAGTCTGGTCTCATAATGATGTGGTACATGAGACCGTGAGAGTTCTACTTCTGCTACAACAGTCTGGTATTATAACATTACATGAGACCGTGAGTCATAATATGACATGGTACATGAGACCGTGAGAGTCCTACTTCTGCTACAACAGTCTGGTCTCATAATATGACATGGTACATGAGACCCTGAGAGTCCTACTTCTGCTACAACAGTCTGGTCTCATAATATGACATGGTACATGAGACCCTGAGAGTCATACTTATGCTACAGCAGTCTGGTCTCATAATATGACATGGTACATGAGACTGTGAGAGTCTTACTTATGCTACAACACTCTGGTGTCATAATCTGACATGGTACATGAGACCTTGACAGTCTTACTTATGCTACAGCAGTCTGGTCTCATATTATGACATGGTAACATGAGACCGTGAGAGTCATACTTTTGCTACAGCAGTCTGGTCTCATAATATGACATGGTACATGAGACCGTGACAGTTCTACTTCCGCTACAGCAGTCTGGTCTCATAATGATGTGGTACATGAGACCGTGAGAGTCCTACTTCTGCTACAACAGTCTGGTATTATAACATTACATGAGACCGTGAGTCATAATATGACATGGTACATGAGACTGTGAGAGTCCTACTTCTGCTACAAGAGTCTGGTGTCATAATATGACATGGTACATGAGATCCTGAGAGTCCTACTTCTGCTACAACAGTCTGGTCTCATAATATGACATAGTACATGACACCCTGAGAGTCATACTTATGCTACAGCAGTCTGGTCTCATAATATGACATGGTACATGACACCCTGAGAGTCATACTTATGCTACAGCAGTCTGGTCTCATAATATGACATGGTACATGAGACCGTGAGAGTCTTATTTATGCTACAACAGTCTGGTGTCATAATCTGACATAGTACATGAGACCTTGACAGTCTTACTTATGCTACAGCAGTCTGGTCTCATATTATGACATGGTAACATGAGACCGTGAGAGTCCTACTTATGCTACAGCAGTCTGGTCTCATAATATGACATGGTACATGAGACCGTGAGAGTCTTACTTATGCTACAACAGTCTGGTGTCATAATCTGACATGGTACATGAGACCTTGACAGTCTTACTTATGCTACAGCAGTCTGGTCTCATGATATGACATGGTACATGAGACTGTGAGTCATGGTTCTGCTACATTATTCTGGTCTCATAACTTCGTGACTCGTAACCGAGTTATCCTTCCTGTGCTGGCACTTACCTACATCATACATGGTAGGACTTAGTTGGGAACGTCCTACTTCTGCCATATCAGTCTTGTATCAGGATCTGATTTGGTACAAGAAACATTTTCTTTAGACCAGCAGTACCCAACAACCTGAATCAGACACAATCACACTTCTAAATTACTCGACAATGTGAGGAGGGGGCTATTTATTAAATTACATTTCACTGTTCACCTTCTTTGATGCGTCATTTAAGAGCAACAGATTATCTCCCTGGAGTACCACGTGACACAGAAGATCGGGAAAAAGGTGTACTAAACACTGCCTGAGCAGGTGCGCGCAACGGTAAATGCCCGGATGTCCGACCTGATCAATATGATTGATAGACCCAAATTTCAATGTAAACAAGCATATTTGTTCGTGATTTCTAATCGGTCTATTCGGCGCACCTAATGCAAAAAAATTTAAACTTCATCTCTTGTCCATATCAAATTTATTATGATGAACAAATTTTGGTAAACAATGCGAAAGTCACTTTTTATTATCACAGGTTGAAGATTACGTCATAGAAAAAATGTCGGCCTATTTCGCGCATCAGTAAATCTTTGCATATTCTAAAGTCTGGATTGGTGTTTTTGTACATATCATGGCGTAGGTTCAATTGTGTGTTTCAGAAATCACCAAGTGTGTAAAATAAATAACACTAAATGCTTTAACAACACTGAACAAGAACTTTATAACAAGCAGTCATATTTCAGAGTTTCTATTACATTAGGTTTTTAAAAGGGTAATTTTATAGGACTCTTAGAACACCAGTGCAATATTTCAAATGTACCCATTTGTTACATACATCACACTTCGCCCTATCCAGTATACAGAATTAAAAAAAAAATCTGTAACTCAACTCCAGTCCAAATTTAATAACATGCCAAACGCATTGTAAAAGAAAATGGCGTACATACATGTATTTTCAAATGTGTTACGTCATGACAAGCGGAAGATGCAATATCAAATGGACTTCGAAATAAAACAGATATGAATACTTCTGTTTTAATGATTACCCTCCAATATGCAATGGATGTTCAGTGCATGAAGGGCATTTAGTGAAAGTGATTTTCACATTGTCGACCTAGATTCAGTCAGCCATGAAAGACCTGTCAAAATTATTTTTTGTAAGCGATATTTCTGCCGCTGTACTGGCTTGAGACCAGTTTCCGAATCATACCAGTTTCCGACTACTTGTTATCATAGCTTTCGCGTAACTCTTCAGAACGGGAGTACTATATAGTTTCGAACAACATCAGGCCATCCTTAAAAAATTGTTTGTTTGCCCTAACGCGACCGACTGATGAAAATCCTCCCGACTGACTTTTTTTTTTGGATCTGAAAGCCAAAAAAATTTTTTTTTCTGCCGTCGAGAAAAACCATTCCGTTTTTTGTCATTTTCCATCTTTCCAGTATTTCTTTTCTGTAGTTCTTTCGTAAGTAATACCAATCGGTTCTTCTCGACTATGCTTGACAGAACGGGTACGCTGAGGCTCACTCCGTAGGGAAATCGTACCAATAATCGTGTCAGAAATCTGACACGCTCGCATTTCAGTATTTCATGAGAAATGAATGAAAAGGATAAATAATTTTATTAATAAGACTATAATCTTTTAATTTGCCAAATTTGAACATCAAATTTTATCTATTTAACGTAAAGCACAACGAAAGTTTCGAGCAGGTCAGAATTTTCACATATTGGTAGCCATCTTGCTGATTTGACAATTATCACGTGACCATTCACACGAACCTTTGGAAAAGGATATCCGCGGGAAATCGCCGAAAATTCCGATTGCGGTCACGGTCGGGGACAGTTTATTTATTTACATGACCATGTGCCTTTTGGCGCGAACACTTTCAGGTTATGTACCGGGCCTACCGCGTTGAAAATAAAGTAATTTTGTTTTCAAATTAAAAAACATAGTGGAAAATGCTAGTTTATATTTACACTCGTCCTTTATATCATCTAAACACTAATCAAAAGGAAATATCAAGCGTTCTGAACTACATGAAAAATAAGTGCGATTGCATCATACGAGATCTCGCTGGAAAGTCCGTTGTAAATGTAAACAAAATGATTCATGTTTGAAAAATCGATGTTTTTGTAGTCAACATTGGTTGTAGAACATCGTAATTGGTTTGAAAATATGAATTAATAAATATATGACCTAAACATGTCCATATTTCCCTACTCAACGTACATTAGATGAAAATTTGCATGCTCTGTTATTCTGGTAAGGATTTGTAGTAGTGCTGATCCAAAACTCTATATAAAGCCGCACCATAAAAATAGTGGCATTTAGAGTTTTGGAAGCCAGAACTAAATGTTAAACCTGGCAATGTCAGATGAAAACATTCCACTCAATTTGATATTATCTGACACTGAACATTTTGTAAGTTCTCGCATTAATTAAATTAAATTTTTACAGTGATGCAAATTAATTTTCCTTTGTTGAAGTTCAAATTTTATAGCTGTTTTATGTGATCCTGTTCCTAACCTGGCCACAGGTCCAAATACAAGGCTCACTCGGACACCGAGTTGTTTGACATTCCATAGCTTAATAACTTCTTCAAATTTACGATTTGAATGATTTTACAACACTATTAAAGCACTCTTCTGGAATGAGCCTTGTTAAGCACTTTGGGAGCTTGGCTAATGGCTAAAATTATAATGTGCAAACCACCACCCATGCAGATATGTTACAAAGCAGGTTAATAGCATTCTACAGTAGGGTGCCAATAGCCAATAGGTACAACAGAAGAAATAGAGAAATATTAAGACAAGAAAGGTGCAAATATTAAGTGTACAATATGTGCTATCAATCTAAGATACAACATACATGTCAACGTATGTACCGAGTTAATACAACATCTATAAAACATCTGAAAAAAAAAAAAAAAAAAAAAAAAACCTCAATACCTACCCACTGAAAAAATTCTGGGTCGCGTTAGGGCAAACAAACAATTTTTTAAGGATGGCCTCATCCAAACTAGCAGCGAACAAAAATTCATTTTCTTTAGATAAGTAGTTTCAAAGAAATTCTACATTATACATCTGTCACTGAAATTGCTAGCAAAATATGGCACAGCTCAAGTGTTGTGAAATGATAAGACAGTGGTGTACGAAATGGAGCGGCACCGAACGGATAAAAGTCAGAAACTCATTACGAGCGTGGAATAAGTAGGGAAAGGAAATTACAATTTAGAAAATAAAAGTTCTCATAGATTTAAATAATTTATGATTCCAAAACTGTTAAGGATAAAATTATGTCGGAAACTGGTCCTGTACCTTAAGTTATTATCATTAACTAGGCTGTCCTTTCAGGGCCCCAAATTTGGTATGCATGCGCAAAAGACACTGGTCTTGTTTACATCATTGAAAAGGGGAATAACTGACGTTTGTAAATGTGTAGATGACTTTTGTTTACAAGACACATAATATAAGAAAATTTATACAGAAAACCTCGATTTTTTGTCGGAAACTGGTCTCATACCAGTAGACATCTTTCATATGAAGTTGATTTTCAGTTTTTAGACTGGATATGTGTCGTACATACTTACATCTAAACGATCATATTCTGTTGGAAACTTGGGAAAACACAAATAAAACAGCGAGCAGACAAAGTGAGGCATGTTTATTTACACTTGTATGCAAATGAGGTGCGCGAAATTACCCGACGTGCCAAATAGACCGAAAAGACTGTATATCCGTGCAGTCAAGGTTCTTAAAGTCATTTTAATGGAAAAGCAGTTAAGAATGGAATGTATAAAACATTTAAATACCTTCAATAAAGTGGTCATTGCAAAGGACAGTGTATTTCCCCGGTAGCCATTTCCTTCCGTCGACCAGCATTGATTCTCTTCACTGCCGCTATCCCAAGGTCTTTGACGCTATTATTCCTATTTCTCATTATAGCGTCAAAGACGATCCTTCTGAGAAACCTAACAGGTGTACGGCGCAAATAGGCCGTGTTCGTTTTCCAAGTTAAACATAATTTTGGGACGAATATGGTCAACTGACACAATAAAAAGACCAATTTAGTTTGGTTTGGTTTCGTCTTAGCCTTCTAATGGCCGTTTTAACACTCCGGTATAGGCTAAATTTCTTCCTCAGGTATAAACACTTAAAAACGCACAGGTATTCGAAATCTGATTGAGTAAACTGAAATCGGTTGTGTAATGTATAACGCATTAGTTAAATCTTTTGGATGACTTTATAAAGTCATTCAGAATTTCAAGTATGACTCTGCTGTACTCTTTGTGTGGGCATCTTCTTGTTCGGTCAGCAACAAGTGTTCACTGAAGTCATTCAATCCATATATACAGGAACATTTCTTGTTTGAATTTCTCCCGGAGACCCTCATATATTGTGCAGCTACAGATTGGTGAATTTTGTATGCCGACTTTATGGAGGTAGTCTTTCAAACAGTAACCACTCTGTAAATGAAGCAGTAGTTATGGAAGCCAGAAGCTATCCATTTATCCCGTCTTTCCTGATCATTTGGGAATGTGTACTGCAGTAGACGGATAATTTCCTTTTCATCATACCATGATTGCTGCATCCAACAGCACAACACGTGTTCGGCATGTTTATTATCTCTACGTTTATCAAATATTTCGAAAGAATTTTTTTTTTCACCTTCTGTTATAAACAATGTGGCGGATATGAATTGTTTGACCCAGTCGTCAAGGGGCGCGTAACTCTTACCGACCCGCAAATGCACGGATGTGTGAGGTCGGAATATATATATACATTATAAGCACAACAAGCGTAACTCGCAATGGGGGAAAAACGGTACTTGGACTCTGCAGGAGCATGGTGCGCGGAATGCATGGTGCTAGCCCTGAGCTCTATGACCCTATATACAGAACACAGCACACAACTCACACAACTCTATATTTGATAAAAGTACATAGGGGTAGATATGGCAAGTCTATTATAGATTGTAGATATGTTATTTCGTAGATTAGATTAGAATAGGCAAGCCAGTATCGCATTTTAGTGACATAAAACAAATATTTCCACACTAAGAAACCCCTAACACACTCTCTGTAAACCAGGGGTGTCCTGTAATTTACCTTTAAGTAGTTTAGTATACTTTATTATACATGTATATATGTTAACAAGAATGAGCTTCCGGTACAGAAAGGTCAAGGACATCAAACCCCCACCTCAGGTGAATCTTTGAGACAAAACACATATCTAAAACACTGAATTCATATACCTCCGGAAAACATGAAAATTTTATAACAAAAAACTTTAGAACTAGATAAGGGCTACCCAACACCCTAGCCATAACTATAAAGCACGATTTAGTAAAGATTTGAAATGAAAATAGAAAAGATTGAAAACATTAGACAATTTTATTACAGATAATTTATTCCGCGATTTTCCAAAATTTTGTAGCATAAAAGACAATTTATAAAGGATACAAAACATTGACAGTTTATATTTCGACCAAATTATATTTAGAATAACAAGGACCAAAGATATAACACAAATAAACGTAAGAAAAAAGCTTTATTTAAACAAAATCGACAAAAAATCCTTTTTTCTCTATCTAAATATATAAAAAAACACATGTATAGAATAATTACTACAAATACCTACCACGTGACAAACCCGGTATAAAGCCGACATCTTGACATGTGACGGAAGCTCAGTAGATTAGATAGTTATTAGTCATTTTATAGAAATATGTGAAATTAACAAATTTTTACTTTTCAGCGGTTCTAGTGTCTGAGTAAGAAATTTGATACCTACATAGGAAAAAATAGTGTCTGTGGCGACATACCATTATAACCCACGCATATACAAACCCCTGGTGATTACAAAAACAAACATACAACTAATAAATGTCCAAAATAATCACCAGGACAATGACTGGAAAAACGTAGAAAATAGAAATAATCACAATTAATGACTGCTTAAACAAGAAAATGCATACTTAATGCCCATATAAAAAGTCATAACTAACCAAAAACAGTGATTGATCCTATAACTAGATACCCCAGACATTGCAGAATATGCATAAAACACTACTTATTTCCTAAATGGAAGCAGTAATCTACTGTCAAAAAATAGCCGGATCCAAAAAAGCCAAACGCGCACCTGTTATAACTCCATCCGGTTCGTGCGCACTAAAAGTCGCAGTAGGTCACCCAAAACCAACAAGTAGGTCAGGTCAAGTAGTACGAACAGCAATGTTAATCTTGAAAAGCATATCTAACTTTCGCAATTATATTTTCGAACCAATAAAGATGTGTAATATAAGATCAAAACTACATTAAGAACAATCTTACTCAGGCACGAAAAACCCAATCACTCACAACAAAGAAGATGTGAAAAGTACTGGTTAGTCAACCAGGATCAGGAATAGTAGTTCACCAGCATCTGTCCGAGGACCGAAACGCCGATCATGCAAATCATGATCTACACTTACTTCTTTTATTATTTATAAGTAAAAAATGAAACAGATTAACAGATTAAAATTAAAATTTCCTTCTGAAACAATTAAAAAGAATTTCTCACCAAAATTCCACAAAATTTTAATAAAATTTCTATTTTACGAACTCATGATCTACAGCAACATTCATATATTTAAAGACAAATTTTGGCATTTTATCTAATTTATGATACAAATGATTCAAATAATTACATTAATGACTGTGCTTTTTCAACAGTAGTAGACAGGCGGCCATTAGCACCCTGCTGATTGGTTAATCATTTAACATAAGTGCTCTTTTGGACGGACCTTGATAAAATTCTCATCAAATCAAATCAAATCAAAAAACAAGTCAGCTGTTAGTAGTCTCTCGTGTATCGCGATCTCAAATCAAAAAAAGCACTAAAAGTAGTTACGTCACCCTATGGAAATCCCATTGTGACAAAAAGGCCGAATTTGAATCGATTGAGGTATCTAGTAATAACACGATACAAGCGGCCTTTTCCATAGAAATATAGAATTAGTTATTCTGTTGCGTGCGGCAAGATATATCAGAGCCTTTAATTTGATGAAATTTTGTTTTATTTATTTTTATGAAAATTGGATTAACGATGGAAACGGTATGTTTTATGTGCATTGTTACGATTATTTTCGTCTTTATGTTAAACTTTTTTATTTAAATTTAAGCCGCATTGTCATTTTTTAGGCTAGTGAGTATTGCAAAGTACATAATTAGTCAATGTAAAATGAATTAACATATAGCACGAGTAACAGCGGATGAGCTTAGTAATGCTTTCTTCTCGGAGAATTCTTTAATACACCCGAATCTATGCGACAAAGACCAGTAATAGTATTCCTAACCATCGCCCCTGGGGAGGAACATCCTCCGTAAGAAATGCGAACGGTTTCTCACATAAATTTTAAGAGACATGGTCAGTAGGAGGGCTCGAACATATGACCATAACCATCAATGAGAGGTTACAGTGGTTTCTAGTCAATGACTCTAACCACTCGACCACGAAGACGACCGCCCTTTCTATACTTTTCTGCGCCAGGTTTCTTCAATTCGCCTACGTTTATTCTCCTCTGGGTTGCCTTGTCTTGAGCTGTTGGTTGTTGGATTGCATGCTGACGAACACGTCTAACAGTCATCTGTATCATTGTTACTGCATTGTTCCTTCTAAAAAAACAAAAATAATATCAAACAGGGAATGCCAAACACTAAGTAGCAAACACTGTGACTATTACATTTTGAAAGATAACATTTGGTTAGTAGATCTATATATCTTCAGTTGGTGACGGTCCTTTGTACAAGAGGTCCGTACCGAGTGCAACTGTTCAGGCAGTGCCTGAATAGACCCGTAAAACACAAATACATTGTAAACAAGCACGTATATGTACTCACATAATATCCCTGTTCATAGCTTCCCCCCTGAGTCACAAACAGCGTTATCCTTGTCAAGGCTGTTATAGGAGAGAAAAACTTAAAACTGAACCAGTGCCTTTGGGTTAAATACATAGTGTAAACCATTTCCATTGTGGGCCCGGAAAAAAGACATGTATTCCAAGTAAAACCATATTTTTCCGTAACGTTGAAATGGCATGGAATCGGTATGTGTTTTATGTTCTAGTGGACGAAATCCAGAACGGCTTATGCCATGGTGATATGTCCGTAAAACTTCTACAGGTCACAATTTTCATTTGACTCATGAAACTTGCTCAGAAGGTTGCCTGCAACCTGTAGGTTGATCCTGTAGATGATCCCTATTATGTTTGGGGTATTTGGGTCAAAGGTTTCCTTGATAATACTCTACAGGTCACAAATTTCATTCAACCTCGTAAAACTTGTTCAGAAGATTGCAAATTTCGCGGAAATAGGGCCCCGGTACGAAAATAGATTAGGATTCAAAATGGATAAAGAAATAGAAGATAATGTGTGCGTAACAAATTTCGAACTATAACATATGGTGGCTGATTTCTGCTGTATTGTGTTTTCCACTTTTCGTCCCGCCAAGTCGAAAGACGAAAACAAAACAAAAAAGCTACTTGTCTTGTTTTCGTGTTTTCGACATTTCGCCCCGAAATACGAAACCGCGACGAAGGAAGGACGAAAACACGACGTATTAAAACAAACCAACTCGAAAGTCGACGAAAAAATACGTCGTGTTTTCGCCCTTTGTGTGTCGTGTTTTTGATTTATCTGACATTTTTTCGGCTTTTCGCCCCGATAAATCGAAAAAGTCGATAACACAACAAAGTAGCCAATTGTCGAGTTTTCAACACGACATGGCAGATATCAGCAACCATAATAGCAGGAGATACTTAGAGAGGTAACTCGTACGAAAATATCGCACATAAATGTTAAAGTTAGCTCCCATATACATATGACAACGATTCTAAATAGTGTTAATTAATATATCCTAAACATTCATTCTTTTTGGTATCAAATTTTGTATGTTATATGTTACATGCATGTCTTATCAATATCATACTGAACATTATGCATCCTACTTTCGCATCAGGTAAGACTACTTTCGATTTAAGTCTGCATATTGTATTGTTGCAAATCGGAAATAAACATCCACTGTATAGTCATTAATGTTAACTAATTTTTGTAGTGATGGTGGTTATTTTTGATAAATACTCTAATAAATTAGTTATTTACATGGGACTTTTCATGGATTTCCAAAGGATCATTTAAGTCTTAAGTTTTATCTATTTATAAACAATTATAAGCTATATTCGTAGCGAGTAAAAGCATTGCATTTACTATAGCAGAACATCATATGTTTCTTCTACAACCGATTAGAATACAAGGTCATATATGCCAATATTTAACCCGACAAATCCAATACAGACTTTAATAAAACAACAATTTAACACGTAATCGAATTTTAAGAATTCTGGATTAAAAGTCCACCGCGTTAACCACTAGACCAGTGACCTGCTCCTGTACAATTTTATGTATGTATTTTGAGAGTTTTATCGTTGGTATCGGATAGTCCATATGACCAGCGCCCCCAGGAGAGTTTAGTTATTTTATGTTTTTTAGGTATATAGTGCAAGATACAGAACGTGCCCCGTTCTAGAGACATCCCTGGTTCTTTAACATGCCTGGTGTAAATCACCGATACATGGGACCTCGGTTTTTTAGGTCTCATCCGAAAGACCATTAGTAATGTTAGTGAAGAAGCGGGGAATCGAACCTGCGATCCCTGGGTTACAAGTCCATTGCGTTACCACTGGACCACTGATCCGCTCCTGTACAATTTTTCAGTAGATCGAGTCATGTATTTATTTCAAGGTTAAGAAATCCAACGAAAACCTTCGTTAAAAAGTAAAAGAGCGTTTATTCAAATGAATATTTTATGTAGGATTACTCAACTATTGTCAAATTAAACACAGATGCAACTTGTATTACTAAATATCGTACAATTATAGTCCTTTTATGATAACTTGAAAGTTGCGTCACATGATGTTTACGTTTGCTGGTATTATGAAAACACCAAAACAGGTAAGACAGCTTTTTGTCAATACAATAAGTATTTGTTTTTCACATAGTTAATATAAAACTAGTCATTGGCTTAGTGGTAACGGCAGTGAAATTGCATCATTTTATGACAAGGTCGTTTGTTCGAATCCCAGAATGTTAGGGTTTCTTTTTCTTTTTGTCTTTTTTTTCTAAATCCCGTTTAAATTCTTTGATATTCAAGAGTTAACCCATTTCATGGAAATATTAACATCTGTTCTCGTAAAGTTCTACATTGTAAATAGGAATGCGAGCAATGCATTAAAATTAATTCATACATTTGTATAGAGTATGAAATATCTACATACAAAATCTGGCAAAACGAGTTCTGTATTGACGAAAGGTTTACATATTAGACATGATATAAATGAAAAAAAAAGTATCCAAAATAAGAAGAAAAGAAAACAAAAAGATTCATGAAAAATTAAATTCACTTGGATTCGAACCTGAACCGTCAAAAGTACGATTAAATTGTCTACGCGCTAACCAATTGAACTATATAGGCAATTATTATTTTTCTGCGATTTGTTAACTATTTATGTGATATTCTCCATAACAAGTATAAAGATAACCGTTATACCTGATTTACCTGTCAAGTTGAACCTAATCCTATGACGCGCTATCAAGTTATCATATGAGGACTATACTGGTAAATCGCAGAGCAAAATCATCTATCCACAGAGGTTATGTCTTTTATTTATCCTCATAAAACTGTTCTGAATATTTGCCTTATTTTAAAAGCGGGTTAGGAGAGGACGTCAAAAGGGTCTATAACCAGGTCTTTCCTGTTGACACTGACAGTGATAGTGATAGTGATATATTTTTTTTGTAGGATATGTTATTTTATGTGACCATGTCGAATAGGTGAATGGTTATTTTGTTACATGTCAACCTTTTCACGCGATGTGCTATTGTATCAAATGCTTATGTATTCTATTAAAAAATAATTTGTTATTTCAAACCTGTATATTGCCTTGTTATGAGTAGGTCAAAACACAATGGCATAATTAATCGATATATGGACATTTGTCTCATAATATTGATATAAGGGCCATCATGGTCCCAATTTAGAATAATTATTTTATACACTGTAACGTACGTTCATCAAGCAAAAATAATTATATATAAACAGGAAGCATCAGGGCATGACGGGAACAGAGAACGCAATACAGAGAACAATGGTAGAGAAGAGGAAAATGGACCTGATGCGGAAGGACCGAACATAGAGCCAAACGTTGAAGGTATTTTAATAATTCATTTTTGTTTATCCCTGAACACTTCGTATTCTTGGAACGACATGTATGTCTTCTTCTGCAAAATGACATTTATCATAGTGAAGAGGTGTAATTAAGAAAATATCAGAAGAGTGTGTTTGAACCAGAGACTTGTCAAACCCTTTTTCACAAGCAAGTTACTGCCAATGTGTGTTCTTGTGCTTAAATCTTTTAACTTGCTGCAATACTGAAAACTTATATATTTGTTTACAGATGGTTTACAGTTAAAATTCAAAACATAGGTTTTAGGTGTAAGTTATGCCAATTAAAACCAAAGTAAAATGTTGTTTAAAAAACAAGACTGTAATGAGCACAAAAATTAAGAACACCATAATTCTACACCTCTGAATTCATGTCAAGCTTAGTATCTGAATTCGAAATCATTGCTAATTTATTTTATTTACATCTGCAATAAAATGGTTGACCCCACAAGTATGTAGTAATTTGACATAGCTTCCATATGCTGACATGCATTTAAAGATATCAATATTGGTTAAACAGTAGTGATAGAATTAAGCAATGTTTGTGAAATCAGAATGCCGAGAATTCTAATTCTGACTCTATATGAAAAGAATTTGCGAAGCCATGAATGTGAAGCGTTGAAATGGTTAAAATTATTTCCGGATTTTATATAAGCGGCAATAGAATTTGTTTTGATATCATTATCATTAGGAATGGAAGTTTCTTGACCCGTGTCTTATGACTATGCACATGCAATTCATGTTTGTTTATGGCTGCTCAAGAAATGAATGAGGCTTTCAAGGGTAAACCATGTCAAAAATTACTATTTTTTAATAAATAAAAATGGATTGGAACAGTAAATCTAGTCATACTGATTCAATAATAAACTTGGCAAGTTACACAAGGTCATATGGTATACATGCCCATTTTGTGGAAATATTAGTTTGATTGATGAAGAAATGCTAGTTCTACAGCGTAAACACCGTCATGTATGGCATGTTTTGATAAATATATAGGTCATATAAAATCATTATGGTAGTTTCATTTTGCAAGCTTCTAGTAAAGATCAAGATAAGAATAAAAACAAAGTCACCGGGTCAGAACAGAAACGTGTTTAAGATTTTTTTTTCATTCACCAATCCATGTCCAATTTTTGGGATCGCTACCGCTGCTTTTGCGTATTTACTTATAATTGTTAAAGTGAAATTAATGTTGCCTTCGTTAACTTACAGACTCAGAGTTTCGGATGAGAATAGTTTTAATTCTTTGAAGTATGATTCAGTTGTTAAAATGTTTCTTTTTGTTATTTGGTGAGCTACTAGATATACTCTTTTTTGTTGTAGTTTTGCTAGAAAATGAAATCATCCGTGTAAGACCAAATCAAAGAAAATATCTTCCAGTCGATATCAAATGTTTGATCTGCTTGTTGAATGTGCGCGATGCCACCTTCCGTGGATGCGGTCACTTACTCGTGTGCCAACATTGTATGATGTTATACGTGAATTGTCCGGTATGCGGTAGCAAGATTAAAGCTTGGGATGCAACGTCGTGGGGCTTATAACTATTAATACATGAAAGTATTCGTTGTCTCAAGAAAGGGACAGCTAGAGTTATTTGGCTGTGAATATTCAAACAAAAAGCAAAGCTTAACATTTTTTCTATAATTATTGTTACAAAATGCTAATTTATTTGGCATTTCCATGAATCTCATCAACATTTTGTGTACGAGCTCTTGAAAATGCTGTACCTTGCTCTAGTATGAATGTATTAAGTTCTCGTACGTAATTGGTACTTATAAGATACTACATTATCTTGGTAAGATTTTTCAGTCCGAAAATTTGTCATATTTTTTAGCTTAAGGTAGAAGACCCCTAATGGGCACCTATTCAAATCATTATAAGCTTAATATTTTCTTAATCTGTATCATTCCCTGGATTTAAAAACAAATTTTAAAAGAATTTTACCGTGAAAAAAAAAAGTTATAGGAATTTGAATAACCCTACCCCCATTTTGGAATTATCTATAAAATGACATCACACAAGAGATTAGAAAATACATGTATTTCATTTATTATTCAAAACTTTGGTACAGATTTGGTATCAGAGTAACAAGAACTATGTTTTCTTTCAGAAATTACACACCATTTACTATATAATCAACAAGTTTTATAAAACTTTTATGAAATAATCAGATAGTATTACAATTTTCATGTACTTTTTTGGCCATGTTCAATTTTGAACATCAAAGTTTTTAGGAAAAATCAACATTTTCTAGAAATGGGGCATGTCTTTTTGTATATTAAAAATTATCTATAACATTTTGGGAACAGCATGCCAAAAATTCACAATGTTTTACCGTCTCTATTTAAAATAATTTGATTTTGAAAATCTCCATCGACAATTTTAGACGTGTCTACAAGTAATAAAATCTTCAAATAAGCCAATACTAATTCATAAAAAATATTTAATTTCTTTTTAGTCTAAAAACTATATAAACATTTGAAGAAAAGTGCAAAATAATGAAAACAAAGAAGAAAAAGTAAAAAAAAAATTTGGGGCTCCGGCTGGATTCGAACCTACGCCCCCAAAAACCTCAAAAGATCTTCAGTCCAATGCTTAACAACCTAGGCTAGCTCATTGAAATTGAAGAGTTTCAAATGGAGGTTTTTATTAGGGGTGTACTACCTTAAGTATTGGAGTAATGTTGGCGTCGCAAATCAACGCTTTAAGTTTTGCATACAAATTAGCCATAAGGCCATATCTACGGAAGCCCAATAGTGCCACTTTGTTTTTTTTAAATGGATTTTTTCAACATAATTGTTTTGAAAATTCAAGATACTAAGTTGAATATTCAAGATACTAAGTTGAATATTCAACTTACTTAGTTGAAAATTCAACTTACTAAGTTGAATATTCAACTTACTAAGTTGAAAATTCAAGATACTAAGTTGAATATTCAAGATACTAAGTTGAAAATTCAACTTACTAAGTTGAATATTCAAGATACTAAGTTGAATATTCAACTTACTAAGTTGAATATTCAAGATACTAAGTTGAAAATTCAACTTACTAAGTTGAAAATTCAAGATACTAAGTTGAATATTCAAGATAATAAGTTGAAAATTCAAATTACTAAGTTGAAAATTCAAGAAACTAAGTTGAATATTCAACTTACTAAGTTGAAAATTCGACTTACTAAGTTGAAAATTCGACTTAGTATCTTGAATATTCGACTTACTAAGTCGAATATTCAAGATACTAAGTTGAATATTCAACTAACTAAGTTGAATATTCAAGATACTAAGTTGAATATTCAACTTACTAAGTTGAATTTTCAAATACTAAGTTGAATATTCAAGATACTAAGTTGAAAATTCAACTTACTAAGTTGAAAATTTAACTTACTAAGTTGAAAATTCAAGATACTAAGTACTAAAATCAGTAACTTGAATTTTCAACTAAGCAAGTTGAATTTTCAACTTAGTAAGTTGAATTTTCAACTTAGTATCTTGAATATTCAACTTAGTATCTTGAATATTCAACTTAGTAAGTTGAATTTTCAACTTAGTAAGTTGAATTTTCAACTTAGTAAGTTGAATTTTCAACTTAGTATCTTGAATATTCAACTTAGTATCTTGAATATTCAACTTAGTAAGTTGAATTTTCAACTTAGTATCTTGAATATTCAACTTAGTATCTTGAATATTCAACTTAGTAAGTTGAATATTCAACTTAGTATCTTGAATATTCAACTTAGTAAGTTGAATTTTCAACTTAGTAAGTTGAATTTTCAACTTAGTATCTTGAATATTCAACTTACTATCTTGAATTTTCAACTTAGTTATGTTGAAAAAATCAATTAAAAAAACAAACAAAGTGGCACTATTGGGCTTCCGTACATATCTCAATAACCTACCCATGAATTTAATCTTATTACTGTATTTGGAGGAGGAACCATACCATTAAATTAGATGACGCTTGACCGAATATATGTCAAATTGTGGCCCTTATATGAGTAGACATTGAATGTCCTGGTTTAAGTTCTGCATACATGTTTGCTACTTCCTAATACATTGCAGATACGGCTCGAAACTGCCAATATCTGTAAACATGGTCATATAACAATGTTCCGTTACTCTTGTCGGAATTTCGACCAGACCACCCCTCTCTTACATTAAATAAAAGTAGGTGGTTAAACGTTTGAATGTTGGTGTTAAGATTTGAATGAAACTTTTATGAGAGTTCCTGTGTCATTTCTGTTGTCTTAATCTGTTGGATTTTTCAACAGAGCATTTTAAAACCTTTTAAACCGTCACCATGTTAGATTTGTTCATCTTTCCTTTTGGATATCATCATTAATTATCGAAGATGCTCTAATTGCAAATGTAATGATTGAATAGAGAAATTATGATCAGACAGCAACGCTCCACATTGGACATAAATACATCACTTGTCGTCTGCACGGCGAGGGTGAAATTGATATTTTAAGTTTTTCAAATCTGCTGCAGATAAGGGATGAACTGTTGTGCCATATCATAGAACTGTTTATTAAATGTGTGTTGTAACTGACTTGTAACTTTATATACTAAAATTGAAACTGTTATATTTTTTATACATTATATATTTTTGTTATTTTTATTGTGCCATAATAGTATTGCCTTTTTAGCTCACCTGAGCAATATGACCTCAGGATGAGCTCTTTACATCGCATAATGTCCATCGTCTGTCTAGTGCCCTCTGTCCACAATTAACCTTGTTAAATAATCTAGAGGCTACATTTGACCCCAAATCATCATGACATTTAGTCAGAATGTTTGTCTTAATGATCGCTAGGCCAAGTTTGAAACTGGTTCACATTCACTAAAAGACAAGGTCACAAGGTAAAATTGAAGGAAAATGCTGTTTACACTCTACAAGCTATATTTGATACCCAGTTATCATATAAATTGGTCAGAATCTTTGCGCTGAAGAATCTGGGTCAACTTCAAATCCTGGTTCCCTGCGGCCAAAACATCAAATCAATTCATAGAAAACCTCTATGAACACTATAGAATACCTATTTCATACCAAATCATCATGATTATTTTTCAGAATATATGTTTTAATGAACTCTAGGTCAAGATATAATTTGGGTCACGCATGATTAAAAACCAAGTCCACGTTGTTCGAAACTTTAACTGACTGTTAGGCTAACCGTTGATTAGCTTCTGATTGTAAACATATTCTTTAATGACAACAATAGCAAAATATTTTGATTTTGTTTCAAATGAAGAGTTTTTAGTCCTCATTCTCTTTAATTCTTTAAAACTGTAGAAATGTTACATTTATTTAGTCAGAATATTTGTTTTGATGAAATCTAGGTCAAGAACGAACTGGGTCACGTGGGTTTAAAAACTAGGTCACCAGGTCCAATCATAGAAAAACCTTGTGAATACTTTAGAAGACACATTTAACACCAAATTATCCAAAAGAAATAGCCGGACTATATATCTCCATAAACTCTAGGTCAAGTGCTCAACTAATTAACGTAGGGTCACAAACTAGGTCACCAGGTGAAATAACTAAACAAATAGTTGTGAACACTGTAGAAACCACATTTAACATACAGTCATCGTGAACATTTAGTCAGTATAATTGTCTTGATAAACTGTAGGTCAAGTTTGAAACTGGGTCACGTGTGTTTAAAAACTAGGTCACTATGTCAGATCCTAGAAAAACTATATGAACACCCAATAAGTTATATTTTCTACCCAGTCATCTTGCAAATTGGTCAGAATATTTGTCTTCATGAACCCTCGATCAAGATCGAAACTGGGTAACGCGAGATCAAAATAAGGTGTCTAGTTTTTCTGCGTCCCAACTAGACAAGAAGTTGTTTCCTCTGACAGTGCTTCAGCAACTTTAATTATTCATCTGTTCTATGTAATGGACTTAGTTGTAAATACATTATGTTTTACACTGTAAAATGTAAACACACTTTTACTTATTTTCATATTGTTTTAAGATTATAAATTGTGCAGTACTTTCTTTCTTTTTATAACAATATATTGTTTGCAATTTAAGTGTTTTAAAATGTTCTATTTTAAATATGTACATATACTAGTATATGCTGTTATAAAATGCACTATGTCTTAAAAAATGCACCTTGTTACAAAGTACTTAACATGATGATGAAGATATGTAAATATATTGTATATATATTTTGAGATGTACATGACACTAGTAGGGATTTGGGTTATCAAGTTTACACGCGTAAACTGCATTTTTGTGTTAACTGTAAACGCATTGTTTTCAAATCGGTGGTGTACAATGTAAACTTTCAGTTCAAGTGCTAAAAAAATGATCTAGTACTTCAAGACATAAAAGTTTTATTTGTTTTTCCCAGAGTTCTGCAGTTTCTGTAATTGCAATGA
>JAFMSR010000006.1:17890230-17907344 GCA_022818135.1 Saxidomus purpurata | reverse complement strand
GTATATAAATTGGTTACGACGTAAATCACGTGGGCGTTGTTTGTAAACAAATACGTGAGATGTTTTCCTTTAGATATTTTGTTTCTGGTTGAATTATATATGTTCTGGGACATCAGTTAAATTTTGATGTAGGTATTTGGTGTATTATGCATTTGTCTATCGATCTATTGTAAAATACTGCAAACTTTCATTCAAAACTGTTAAGTTTTCAGGATAATTCTGCCGAACTCAGGCAGAATTTCTGCGTTATGCGGAATCTTGGGATTTTCCGCCGATAGAGATTTTGGCAGAATCGTAATATTTTGGGGTATAAATACTGGAGTCATTGTCAAAAACGGGTTTTGGGTTTTGGGGAAAAAGATTAATATTGTAGATCAATTAAGGTATTATGATACATTTGAAATAGAGTATATAGAGAATAGTTTGCAGATTTTATTTAGGTTAATAAATATTTGTGAAATTGATGCAAATTGGCAATAAATAAGATTGATAGTTACATTTTGTAATACATTTTATTAGATGATAGTGTTGAAATAAAATGTTGAAAGTATATATTCACTAACAAGAGTGAAACTAAACTTGTGTTTTTCTTATATTCTAAAATGTTTCGGGGTTAATTTGTCTCCGGATAAATATATTGAGCAAATTCACATGGTTGTGACCATATACTACTTATAAAATTTCCATAATCATTAGTGATACCCCTACTCCGAGTCGTTCGATATACTCTTGTATTAATGCATGTTTGATATTTCTTGGAACAAATTTACGTAAATTGATAAGCCTAGTGTTTGGCATCATTGCATATTTTTGTCACATCTGTTAAGATTGTAATATTACAAAACATGTTTTGTAATTCTTCAAAGCGTGCAATACATTTCGGAACAATGAACAAAAATAACTATTAATAAATACATGTACTTGCAAACATACCTATTTTAACTTTTAGGTACTTTTAGATATAGCCAAACAAAATATCTTCACATTTTGCCGACGTGTCAGTTAACAGATATAAAGTATAAAACTATTAAGTTTAATATATTTTGGAAAAGTGTCCATTAACCCCCAATACCGTAAAACCTTATCTGTTTTCAAAGTTACATGTAATTCTTTTAAAGGTTTTTTTAATGCGAAACCTATTTTAAGGAATGCGATTATTACAATGTCATGTTGAAAACAATACTTTCACTTTGGAGCAGGAAAACGTTTTTTGACAATAAGAAAGCAAGTGCGGCCATGCACTGTATTGATAATTCTAACATGATTGTGTCTCTGTATACTACGAGTAGAACAATTATGTTTTATTATGCCATAAATAACGCGGGAAACGACATTACGTCAAAATGACGTCATACTGTGCCGCATGACGTTAAATTAATATCTCCGTAGAAAATAACGTTTCGCATTTATTCACATATTATTATATACGGTCATGTTAGAACCGAAATAACACCCTTTTCAGCGTTGTCATCGTCTAATAAACAACTCTGGCGTTCTGATGCGCAGTTATATCCTGCTCCGCGGCCTTCGTGGCTAATTGCTGCGTATTTGTACTCAAAATCATTGTATATTAAACGATGTACACCGCTTGATCGAATGGTATTCCATCAAAAATGATGATGTTTTATATAGAGCAGGCTCTTTCATCAATCTATTTTCTTAATTGTTTTGTATTCAGAGTAGATTAAAGTATATTCAGAAAAAAACAAAAACATGAAATTAATGACAGCTCGATTCTACATAACACTGTAAAGAAACACCTGTCGCTGGAATACTTTTTCTGTCGTCTCCGGTATGGGTGTCCTGTTTTAACAGCATTTAATATATATTACATGTATATGAAAATATCTTGCTATACTAAAAACATTTCTACAAATACTGTGCTTACGTCTTCGTATATTTTCATTTTATCAAACGGTAACAGCATTGTATCCATTATTATACTAGCATCTTTGTATACGTTACAAACGTCTTCATCTTTTGTACAAAAATCGTTGACTTTTAAGTGTAAAGTGTAATCCGAGGATTTATTCCCTAACAATGCATATCATTTCTCCACAAAACACCATATATGTTTCTCTATTCAATCAAAAGACAGAACAGAACTTGTCTAGGTGACTTCATTTATAACTGGAAGCCATAGCTTTATTTTATCGCCAAATTAATTTACGTAAGATATTCACAAGAGATCCGTTTTATGTTTAGGGAAAAATTGAAAGAATCACAATCCAAGAGATGCAGCAATATACAATTATACGTGTAGACTAATGTTGGGGTTAAAATTCGTCCTCGGTCTTTATCGGTTTTTCACGGGTCCGCAAAACTATATATTTTCATCGTTTTTTCAGTAACAGTGACCTTGACTAGATTGTTATTTTTGTCACAAAAACATATATCTCCCCCATGACAGTTTGTCATTGATTATAATGAAGAAACAGGATATTAAAATAAAACAAGACCCTCCCCGAAAATAAAACTATTTTTGTTAAAACTAATTAAAAAACTAAAAAATGATTTTAAAAAAAATATTAGTAACAGCGACCTTGACTTTGTCCCTTGTGACCCGCAAAGCAATCCTAAGCTTCCTCTCAACGCAAGCTACTTACATACCAAGTTTCATTGCAAATGGTCACTCTTTATTCGAGTAATTGAACCAAGATGGTTGTAACATGAGCTCAGCACATCGTCTCAATATGGTGAACATTTGCGGTGAGTTATTCTAAAACCCTTCAAGGGGTTCAAGAGATATGGAGCGGGCACGATTTGTTACGGACAGACGGACAGACAGACAAACAAAAAAAACCAGACAACTCGACCAAAACCAAAAACATTAGCAACAGGCGGAGGTGTATGGGCCTAAAGTGTGTCAACATGTCTACATGGTCCCATAAAACTCTGAACTGACAATAATATGAAAGTGTTCTTTGGGAGTTGTCTGGAAACGATTTGGTCAAGCCATGTTTTACCAAATAATCGTTTTCAGATCATCCCAAGGAACAATGTTAAATGTTATATGTTCCAGCCTTGATATGGCAATGTTCATATGCAATACCAGTTAAACCATGTGTCAACCATGGTCATAATGTATCAAGTACACAGCTAAAACATGGCCATTGACCATGATTGTACCGTGTTTCGACCATGGTTTTATCATCTTATGAAATGTAGAAAGTAAGAGGCTTTATGATATTTTTTGGCCACAATAACTGGTTTTATTGTTTAATTTCAGTTCTGGCTTTTTCAGGAACAATTAAAGTATAAGTCCGCTAAATACATTTCCATAGACTTACATTATAAAGTACTACCCTAACTCTCACCGACTGCTTAAATGCATTTTATATTGTAGAATCATCCAAGTCCCATATAAAAATAACAACATTTATGCATGTGATCCCATACTTTATGCCAGTAATTTGGAGCTGAATGAATACCACCCCGATTTCCGGGGCAGGTGTAGTGGTCACCGACCAAATATATCAGTATTTTCAAATACCAAATTAATATTTCAATTAGGAAAAAGATTTCACTTTTGAGTGATATACCGGTAAGTATATCACTGTGGGGAGTGTAGATACGTAGTAACCTAATCACGAAGCACCTACACGACACACAGTAATATACTTACCGGTATATCACTCAAAATAAAAATATATTTCAATTCTAACACGTTAATTAAAACTATATAATGTTCGATGGGGTACTATTTGCTGCGCTTATAAAATTATGAAGTCGCTGTTTTGAAACTTGTAGTTTTCCGTGCATTCCTTTCATTTCGTGAAATTTTGGCTGTTCTTTTTTACTCCTTTTTTATTTCGTTTTCTATTTGTTGTTGCTGATATTGCTGGTGATACCGGAAGTGCAGAACATATTACTACGATTTGTTTTAAATCACGTGAATTCATTCACAACAATAACAATTCAAGCGCATGCACACTCGTAGATGTTGTGTGAAAATTACGCGGGAGGGAATTTCAGCAGTCAAAAATTGTTCCGGACGCCTAGAGTGTTATACTTGGTAGGTATCAAATCCTTCTTTGCCTATATGGGAGAAATCTTGAGTGGGAGTGTTATAATTAAAATTTATGTCCTGATTGTTCGCTTCATATTTCATTCGCGATTACTTCAAAAATTTAGTACCGTATGCACCCACTTAGTTTCAGCAAATGAGCAATCAAGCACATAATGTAGGTCCGCATGTTTTTAGACAAAATGGCCTGGTTCCGGTTTTCATATATTAAGCTTACTCATCCTTCGACACAGAGATTGTATTTAGTTTATTTGCCACATATTTTCGCGACAATGGTTTTACCAGGACTTTGTCAAATGGATCATTGCCACTTCAATTCACTGGACCATGTGGAAAACTCATGGACAACCCATGGTTGAAACATTGTATACTCATTGTGTTCTGGCAGTGTTTTGGACAGATAGTCAACACGGTTGAATCATGGTATGTCAAATGAAACATTTTCAATTAAGGCCAGAACAGGCTCCTCATAATCTGATATGACCATCATTTGCCTTTGATCTGTGGAAGTGATCTGGAACCATTCTGGTCAAACCACGTTTCAGACATTGTCAGATGGTGGTCATAGTGTGGTCATTTCAGCTCATGTTTATTAAACTCTGAAGTGACTGCAATTTGACCATGTCTGGAACATGGTTTTAGCAGGTTTATCGAATTAAACATTTCCATATCAAGGCCAAACATATGTTTATAAAAAAACAGCTATGACAATGGTATGTCTATGATCTTGAGGAAATGGTCTGGAACTTAAACGGCCATATCCATTTCATTTCAAAATCAATCCCACATAACAGTATCCTATCATGGTCGTTGCAGAGTGAATAGTGACCTTGGTCTAGTCCTTATGTGGCAGTGTTCAAAATGACATTCCTGCTCATACCACATTTCAACAATGGTCATGGTTACAAGTCATACATCTAAAATAGGGCTAAAACCTAGCTTTTGATCTTGATTGAACTATGGTTTTCAAATTTAAAATATTGCCGGTAAGTGTGAACCGACAGACAGACACTGAAAAACGTACGGTCGAAAATGATGTCATTTTGAAAGTGATATTTGCCTACAATTAACATTGGAACATATTTAAACATACCATGTTACTTTAACACAGCAGAAGTAATGATCTTGTCAAAGTATTAGCATACATCCCTTTCATCATCATATTCAAATTACGGAAACCATCCTCCTTGCATGGCGAAATACGGTTTACTACTAATAACGAAGATCCCTAACAGGTATTTGTACATGCACATGTGTTTTGCAGTGTTTATATAAAATGCAGCGAAATTAAAGACAACACGAACATTGTAAGCACTGTCCCTAAAATACACAACCCATTAACAAACCAAAAGTTCCATATGACACTAATGATTTCCTTCTGGAACAACACACTTACAAACCATTAAGTTGATTTCGTGTTAAATGTAGATATCTTTGTTTGTTTTTTCGAGTAATTGGATCAAGATTGTCTCACACATGAATTTAACAAAAGCCATAAAACTACATAATATAATACAATCACATCCAAGTAATCTTTCAGTCCATGCAAATGGTTGCCTGACCTAAACTTTCCAAGAATGTCTGGAGACATTGTAATTTTACTCGATTATGGATAAATGGAGTATCGGCACACTGTTTTGCATATATATTTTGACAGTTGTAAAACATTTGATTTCAAATGTGAATATCATTCTCATAATTTGCTATTTTTCCGGCACAAATTATTTCACTACTGATTGACTTCTATTTGAAATTTCCTTGAGTTTGGATGAATTCCCATATCTATTAAAGTGTATACATTTTTCAAAATCGTCCCTGTTGAAGTCTTAGTATGGTTATTTATTTACGACCCCCGTAACGTTTGAAGTATTCTTCAATACATTTCAAACAGTGCACGAGCTCCCACTTTTTTGTCTTGAACAGATTCACTGATAGACCGTAGGCCATTGCAGCTGTTCTGTGACTATTCACAATATTCAAATCATCATCGTCTGGTTTATCCTGAGTGCTGACCTTTTCTAGAGATATCATCATTTCTTCTATTGCCAAAAGAAATTGTTCGCAAGGAACTTTGTAATCTTTGCTGTCGAGAATGTTGTGTTTCTGAATGAATAAACTCGGGATGATCATTTTGAATTTCATGCCAGGAATAAAAACTCTGAAGAGGCGACTAAATTCAACTCGTTCTTTAGTTTCCCTGTTCAAAATATGATGGAGCAAGGATGCCACCATCGTTTTAAAACATTTAGCTAGTTTAGCTGTTTCTTTGCAAAAGCAGTCATGTTTCATTACAAGTGTCTTCAATGCATACAATGACACATAGGACATACCACCGCCGCCATTGAAAATGTATTTCAGTAGCTTGTAGCACTCTTTGTGATGATTACCTAAACTACGAACTAACTCTTCTTCTGTCTCAGTAAAAGTCAGACGAAAGCATAGACCTGCGGCGCATGTAGTTGACTCGTGACACGGAATAAGCATGTATTTGCCATGTTTTACAAGCTTTTCCCAGAATCTCACATGAAACGCATCGCGTTCGTTGATAATGGCATTATGTGACGAAAGAGTCACTTAAATTGCTAAAGTGATGTCAACCGTTATTTTGATCTGTCCTCTTCGGTTTCGTGGGGTCCATATAAATTTTGGCATGAAAGCGGGTCCATGGTTTTCGACAGACTTATCAACACGCATCGTCCCAGAAAAAGTCTTAAAAGTGAGATCTTCAGAACTCTGAATAACCCGATGAACCTCAGTCATGAAAGCATTCTCAAGACTGTCATAATACGGACACCAAATGCTGCTTGGTCTTTCTTGAACTAGAGGATTGTCGTGCAACCCTTTCCATACAACTGAACGCAGATATTGTAAAACATCAGTAAATCCAAGAGAAAGGAAATCACGCGTAAATGACCCTTGCAAGTAATCGCCTCGAAGGAAAGGTCTCCATTCCGATTCTAGATTTGGATTTGTTACTTTTATATGTGCGTATCCCTTCCTCCATTTGCATACGCGCTCAACGTTAACGCCATCTTGATTTGACACAACAAGGTAATCAAACTCACCAGGAAGTTGTATCTTCGTTCTTTCAGCCATACTGCCGACTTTAACCAGGCGAGAAAATGAGCGCAAATTTGGAACATGTGGAGTCACTGTAGCAACAAGTGTTCCCACAAGTGTATCGACCGCAGCTATAATGTCTTTTGTTTCATTCATTGGTATCTGGAAATCAATGCGTTTGTCCAATAAATCACGAAAGAAATAAGTAAGTCTACAATTCTTTTCTTCCTCTAAGACATGTTTATTCGTTGGTTTCGAGTAAGCCATTACTGCTGGTAAAAGAGATGAAAATCAGGAAATTCTAGTTGCGCATGCTGTTTTGCTGTGATGGCCTACAAAGCGAAAATATAAACCATTTCATTATATTCTTAAACATATGCAGTATAAGGCGTAGCAGTGTACATGTATATTACTTGACAAAAAATTAATACAGAAACCTTAATATCAAATGAACACCAAAGACGTTCAAACTTGCTTTTAGATACAGCTCCTCATTCTTTTGTACTTTCTTTCATTTTGTCAACGACTCTATTTCAGTTTGTTGTTTAATATTAAGATTTTACACGGCTTTTTTGCTATAGATATCTAGCTAAAAATTAATGTTACAGGACCATAACTACGAGAAGCTCTTATTTTACCAAAACAAATCTCTGACCGGCGGAAATTACATTTATTTGTACCAAAAACATTCCAAACTTAACTTTTTAATCGATGTACATATTCGAGATATAGAGCAGTATATTTTCAATGATATCGCAAAAAATAAGAAAGGCTCTCTGGTACAAAAATGTAACTCTTTTTTTGTGAAAAAAAGCGACTTGAATACAAACGAAATGAATATGTCAACATTTGTTTTGAGTGAATAGAACATGGTTCTGTCATTATCTGTATATTTTTGTACAATATCAGTGAATTTAAAAAGATCCTGGGACTTTAAGTTCACAATTACTGGTGATAAATTAGTAAACGTTGTTTGAGGTATATACAAACTGATTAAATAGATTTATTCAAGTAGTGAACGCTCGGTAGGTAATCAGTAGTCTACATAAAGGAATATTTGCGGAGATATGTACGAACTCCCTCCTACGGAAGCGTATAATGGTCACCATTTGCTAAATATTTATGTAGATTTAGCGATGGTATCGCTTCAGGTTTGAAATATTACGGAGAAAATGCGAGATAATGATAGAAATAATTGCATGATAATTGTAGCATTCGTTTTCTAAGAATCAGCGAGTAAGATCATTTTAAACTGTATAGTTTTTGCACGAAATATTTATCTTGCTTGTGTAAGAAAGTTTTTTTGACTGAAAATGATTTCATATATAGCTCTAACATCAGTGGAACTAGAATAGATGACTGATCAAAGTGTTTTCTTTTTAGCTCACCCTAGCACTAAGTGCTCAAAGTTCAGCTATTGTGATCGCACGATTTCTGTCGCCTGTCTGTGTGTCTGTCTGTCCACATTACCGTCTGAACACTAGGGACCACATTTAAAGTCGTCATCATGAATATTTCTCTTGATTGAAACCTGGCTAAGATTGAAACCAGGTAGCGCGGGGTCAAATTCTAGATTAATATGTGAAATAATAGAATAATATTGTAAACATTGCAAAAGCCCCATTTTGCACCCAATCATCCGTAAATTTTTTAGAATGTTGTCTTGATGAAATGTAGGTCAAGATTGAAACTGCGTAATGTGTGATCAAAACCTAGCCTCACCAGGTCAAATGATAGCGAAAACTTGTGATCGTTCCAGAATCCAATCTTGCATTCACTCAACCTGGAAATCGGTTTGAATGGATGTCTTGATAAATGCTAGGTCAAGTTTGAAATTGGGTTACAAGGTGAAATCATAAAACATCAACATTCTAGAATTCACATTTTGAGCAAGATCATTTTAAAAGTAAATCAGAATGTTTGCTTTGATGAATTTTAGGTTAAGTTTAAAACTGGGTCTCGTGCGATCAAAACGTAGGACGTGGGGTTAAATCATTAAAATAACGCTATAGAAGCCACATTTGACACACAGACATCAATCATATTGAAAATAAGTCTGAATGTTCGTCTTGATTAACTTTAGTCAAGACCAAAACAAGGTACATTGATTTTTGACCTACGCTTAGACTGTGTGTACTGTTTTGCAAGGAAATTTTAAAAATTGCCATCGGTTGACCAAGACTTTTTGACTTGCTTCTTGTCTTTTGGAGCAATAGTATTCAGGTTAGCGATATAGGACCAAACTGACCCTCTTGTCAGAGTTGTTGTGTAAAGGATGATGTTCGTATTACGCTTTGCGCGAGAAAACAGCCAGTATATGTCGGGTTAGAACTTCACTTAGCAAACTGTATGTGTCGAATTTGGGGGAAAGTTTCTTTTAAGTAGTTATAATGTATCGCTTTTTGACTTTTTGTGTAATGTGTTAGGGAAACAAACCTCTCTGGTTTTAAACACTTGTTTTTTATGGCATAACGCACAATTGCTAAATACTATCAGGCAAAGTCAATATGTTGCCACCCATATATCAAGTTGACATAAACAGTAACTACATTGTAACGACCATTATACGCGTCCGTTATAAAGAGACTGTAAACACGATTTAAATAAAAAGTTATAAACTATTTTAAACACAGATACATTGCATAGTTTATAAGTAATAAGATTGTTTTCAAGAAAGTATAAATTATAAAAACAAAAGTTATAAATTAAAAAACTTTTCATTTCGGAGATCGAACCGCGATATACATTGTACAAGCGTTAAAATGTTTACACTGAATTTGAAACCTTGCTTGAAACCTTCTGATAAATTTATTTGGTTTCGTTTTCCATTAATTTTGCTATCTGTGTTACTGTAAAGGGATTTAAATTACGAAAGTTTAATTTTCGCATTTTGGGAGTTGGATTTTCCGCGAATTCAACAACAGATATGTGTGTCCATACGTTAATACACGAGGTACTACAAAATATCACGTGTATTTTTTGTTCTTTCCTTATATGTTAAGAGACAGTACAGCCATAGTTTCATTGTGGTATATATTTTGTTGTTGTTGTTGTTGTTAAACCATTATTTATGTGTGATTTTTTAATGTGCGAAAATGGAATAAATACATCTACTTGTTTGTACCAATCCTATACATTCTTGCTTGTTTATTTCATGTACGAATTTAAGTGAGATAATAGATAATTTATGTTTGGCCTAATGAAATGTAGAAAAAACCTAATTGTTGATATTGTTATATTTAAGTTTACTGAAAACCAAGATATGGGTAAAGATAGAGTATTCCAAATAAAGGACGTACTAATAGTACCTCCTGTCACATAACTATAAACAACTTAATTACTAGTCCCAAATTATGTACAGATTAAGCACTTGTGATTTTAATCGAATTAAACAATGGAATGTAAAAATGTCGCATTAATATAAATTGAAAATAAACTTTACTATGTTTATTATCGGTCAGCTGTTTTAATATATTTATTTTCAATTTAAATAAGAGTCGGTATTGGCACGTGAAACGTTACGTTTTTATCTATATGTAAATGTATGAGCAGTTGAACAAATTGTATTTTCACTGAAATCATTTTAATAAGAATATTATTACAAACGGACAGAGCTCTACGGTGGCACAGAGGTGACATGTGGGTGTCTTTATTTATCTCGTTCCCACGAGATAATAAGTCGTTCCCACGAGATAATATCTCGTTCCCACGAGATAATTATCTCGTTCCCACGAGATAATAAGTCGTTCCCACGACATAATATCTCGTTCCCACGAGATAATTATCTCGTTCCCACGACATAATATCTCGTTCCCACGAGATAATAAGTCGTTCCCACGAGATAATAAGTCGTTCCCACGACATAATATCTCGTTCCCACGAGATAATTATCTCGTTCCCACGACATAATATCTCGTTCCCACGAGATAATAAGTCGTTCCCACGACATAATATCTCGTTCCCACGAGATAATATCTCGTTCCCACGAGTTAATTATCTTGTTCCCACGAGATAATATCTCGTTCCCACGAGATAATTTCAGCCAATCAAAACTCAGTATAGTGGAAAAATTAAAAGTTATTTCCCTTTTTTTAACAAATGCTAAAATGGACTTTAACAATCAGGCTAATATTAGAAACCTTATATCAAGATACTTTCATGAAAGATTGAATTACCGGCAAATAGTGACTGTGTTGCGAGAACAACATGGGATATTATTGTCAATAAGACATTTATATAGACTTTTAAGGTCTGAAGGACTTCAACGAAGGTCGTACTCTGATCCATCTTCAGTTATAGACTTCGTCCAGAATGAACTCCAACATTCAGGCCAGCAACACGGATACAGGATTATGCGTGAAAGATGTCTGGCAAATGGTTTATATGTTCGATCAGGCGACATAGCAACCATTCTCCGTATAATGGATCCCGAGGGTAAGAAAATAGCACACCCGTCTTTATAAATGTATAGCCACAAATAACAAAATGTCATGTAAAAACTTGAGACACAGACATGACAACAAACGTCATATTTATAAGACTTTCTTTTCTGTATCCATTATCATATATTCCTTTATGTTATTTGATGAACAAAAAGCCTCTTCTGTATGAACTTCATAAACGCACTACCCAATTAAAGGAGAAATCACACAGCATCCAGCAGTATCAAAGCCACATGATCCCTATGCGACCAAACATTCACTTTGTTAAAGGGTAAACCCAATAGCAACGATGTTGGCCTATAAACATGAGAATACATACAGGAGAGAAATACTTTAAATGCGACGTGACGTGAGAATACAAACAAGAGAGAAATACTTTAAATGCCACGAGACGTGAGATTACATACAGGAGAGAAATTCTTTAACTGCGACGAGAAATGAGAATACATACAGGAGAGAAATACTTGAAATACGACAAGACATGAGAATACATACAGGATAGAAAATCTTTAACTGCAACGAGACATGGGAATACATACAGGAGAGAAATTCTTTAACTTCGACGAGACATTAGAATACATACAGGAGAGAACTTCTTTAACTGCGACGAGACATGAGAATACATTCAGGAGAGATATTCTTTAACTGCGACGAGACGTGAGAATACATATAGGAGTGAAATACTATAACTGCGAAGAGACATGAGAATACATACAGGAGAGAAATAATTTAAATGCGACGAGACGTGAGAATACATACAGGAGAGAAATTATTTAACTCCGACGAGACATGAGAATACATACACGAGAGAAATTTTTAACTGTGACGAGACATGTGAATACATACACGAGAGAAAAATACATACTGGAGAGAAATTCTTTAACTGCGATGAGACATGAGAATACATACGTCTCGTCGCAGTTAAAGAATATCTCTCCTGAATGTATTCTCATGTCTCGTCGCAGTTAAAGAAGTTCTCTCCTGTATGTATTCTAATGTCTCGTCGAAGTTAAAGAATTTCTCTCCTGTATGTATTCCCATGTCTCGTTGCAGTTAAAGATTTTCTATCCTGTATGTATTCTCATGTCTTGTCGTATTTCAAGTATTTCTCTCCTGTATGTATTCTCATTTCTCGTCGCAGTTAAAGAATTTCTCTCCTGTATGTAATCTCACGTCTCGTGGCATTTAAAGTATTTCTCTCTTGTTTGTATTCTCACGTCACGTCGCATTTAAAGTATTTCTCTCCTGTATGTATTCTCATGTTTATAGGCCAACATCGTTGCTATTGGGTTTACCCTTTAACAAAGTGAATGTTTGGTCGCATAGGGATCATGTGGCTTTGATACTGCTGGATGCTGTGTGATTTCTCCTTTAATTGGGTAGTGCGTTTATGAAGTTCATACAGAAGAGGCTTTTTGTTCATCAAATAACATAAAGGAATATATGATAATGGATACAGAAAAGAAAGTCTTATAAATATGACGTTTGTTGTCATGTCTGTGTCTCAAGTTTTTACATGACATTTTGTTATTTGTGGCTATACATTTATAAAGACGGGTGTGCTATTTTCTTACCCTCGGGATCCATTATACGGAGAATGGTTGCTATGTCGCCTGATCGAACATATAAACCATTTGCCAGACATCTTTCACGCATAATCCTGTATCCGTGTTGCTGGCCTGAATGTTGGAGTTCATTCTGGACGAAGTCTATAACTGAAGATGGATCAGAGTACGACCTTCGTTGAAGTCCTTCAGACCTTAAAAGTCTATATAAATGTCTTATTGACAATAATATCCCATGTTGTTCTCGCAACACAGTCACTATTTGCCGGTAATTCAATCTTTCATGAAAGTATCTTGATATAAGGTTTCTAATATTAGCCTGATTGTTAAAGTCCATTTTAGCATTTGTTAAAAAAAGGGAAATAACTTTTAATTTTTCCACTATACTGAGTTTTGATTGGCTGAAATTATCTCGTGGGAACGAGATATTATCTCGTGGGAACAAGATAATTAACTCGTGGGAACGAGATATTATCTCGTGGGAACGAGATATTATGTCGTGGGAACGACTTATTATCTCGTGGGAACGAGATATTATGTCGTGGGAACGAGATAATTATCTCGTGGGAACGAGATATTATGTCGTGGGAACGACTTATTATCTCGTGGGAACGAGATAATTATCTCGTGGGAACGAGATATTATCTCGTGGGAACGACTTATTATCTCGTGGGAACGAGATAAATAAAGACACCCACATGTCACCTCTGTGTACGGTGGCACAGAGGTGACATGTGGGTGTCTTTATTTATCTCGTTCCCACGAGATAATAAGTCGTTCCCACGAGATAATTATCTCGTTCCCACGAGATAATAAGTCGTGGGAACGAGATATTATGTCGTGGGAACGAGATAATTATATCGTGGGAACGAGATATTATGTCGTGGGAACGAGATAAAAAAAGACACCCACATGTCACCTCTGTGCCACCGTACGGTGGCACAGAGGTGACATGTGGGTGTCTTTATTTATCTCGTTCCCACGAGATAATAAGTCGTTCCCACGAGATAATTATCTCGTTCCCACGAGATAATAAGTCGTGGGAACGAGATATTATGTCGTGGGAACGAGATAATTATATCGTGGGAACGAGATATTATGTCGTGGGAACGAGATAAAAAAAGACACCCACATGTCACCTCTGTGCCACCGTATCTGTGCCACCGTAGAGCTCTGTTATTTGCATCGTCCTTTATATCTCCACTATAGATTTATGAATAGTTTTAAGCAAAATCGATAGCAGGTTAAATTAGGAAAATTTGTTGTTGCCAACTTTTCACGAAGGTTATTCAATAAGTTCAAAGACCAAAGGCACCCTTAATTATTTTAAAAGTTCTTGTTAAACATCATTTCCTTGATAAATCATTTATCATGAATACACTTTAAGAATTTTTTACTTTGAATTCATTTTCGTTATCCTGAAATAAAATATAAGTCACAGGAAACAAAACAAATGAAGCTAAAAATATCATCAGCAAATCTCGAAACAACATACATGTATGTTCTGGACATCCAAAATGTTACATATATGACTGTATAATATAAGACAACCCTTACTCAAATTCTAATATCTACCACAACAATAAGACAAAATACAGTCTTACCTACATTACAAGTCGCAGGTATATAGCATGATCCTGTCTGTGAAGACCAGCCTCCAGTCTAGCGGACGAAAATTCCTATTAAAGGAGAACCTGTATATAGCGTGATCATGTCTAACGCAGTCAGAAGCCAGCTAAAACGACGCAAAATTGCGATATAGCATCCAATGCCAAAATACCAAAATATAACGTAGAGTGATTACCTAATCATACCATTTTCAACAAAATGACAAACAATCTCAATTATTATGCAAATGTAAGGTATAAAGGAGTTATATATAATACTTTCATATAGAAAAAGTTTTAATGAATAGGTAAATGATTTTATGTGAATAAAGCTCTGAAAAATGATTTTGATTATTATTTGCATAAATATTCAAGTGAATTATCAGATATTTGTATAACGGATTGAAATTTCCTTTTAAATGTTGTATTTATACTAACAATCAATGAATAAAACGTTTTCACTACATAAATGTACCTTGCTCAAGTCTTGTATGTATTTAAAATGTTATTTCTTAATATGTATATTGATAAATTTAAAAGATTAAACTGATAAAATATTTGTTAACTGTGAAAATTAATGAAATTCCGGTCTTATTGCTGTCTTTTTGTACCCAATATTATCCATAACTGTGGAAACCTTTTCATGGTGGCCACTTGTCTAATGCAGCCACTTTCAATCAAACCCTCTGGAAATCGCTATAGACAGGTAACATTGTGTACACAGACAAGGCCATAAAAGCAATGAAATAAAGTTTTACTCATTCACAAATGAAGTAACTGCTTTTTTATTGTTATTTTTGTCATACGAAATCTTTCACTGTTATTTTACACTTTGGCACTTGAATGTCTCATATTGCAATATGAAACGTTTGGTACGGGAACTCCTCATGATCATTATGTGATTGATTTGTTTTGCTGATCCACCTACATACAATGTATTTGAATGAAATCGAATCTATCGCCGAAAGATTATGATTATTATCATTATCAATTAGTTAATATGCTCATTCATATATTTTGTCTAAAAACAAATAAAAGGAAAACTATAAATTACTTTCATATGTCCACTTTGCATTAGAAAGTTCGTTTAGTAGTCTACGGCACTGCACTTTGGCAAGGAATGATACTGACCGTTGGCAAGGGAGGGCGGTCATTGCGACCAGCTGTATGGACTATCTTATTTAGTTTAATCATATTTTCTTGTAAACTGTTTTACATATATAAACATAAAGATTATTAATATCTACTGTATGTAATTGTAACATTTACTAATGGATTGGCTCACTAGTTTTACCAACTCAAGAAACGGCCCGTTCCACATGAAATAATATCCGAAAATACTATGGAACGCATTAACTGCCTTATTTGACGTTGCAATTTGGCGTGCAGTCATAACAGCATTGTATGTGACAGTTTCGTCATAACATGTGGCAGTTTTATCAACATATGTGATAGAATTGTCATTCCATGTGGTGGGGTCAACATAACGTGTGGTAGTTTAACCTTGATATGCGACACATTCATTCATATAAGAGACAACGCTTCTAATATGTGTGACGGTTTTATCATTATATGTGACAGAATCGTCATTTCGTGTGATGGAGTCAGCATTATGTGTGGTAGTTTCATCTTGATATGTGACACATTTATTTATACATGTGACGACATTTCTAATACATGTGACGGTTTCATCATAATATGTGACAGATTCGTCATTCCCTGTATTGTTATCAACACTACGTGTGGTGCTTTCGCCTTGCTATGTGAAACATTTATTTATACATGTGATGGTCTACTTAATACATGTGACGGTACTATCATTACATGTAACAGGAAAGTCATTCCGTGTTGTGGAATGAGCATTACTATTGGTGGTTTTACCCTTTCATTTATACATGCGACAATACTTTTTATATATGTGACGGTTTTATCATTATATGTGACAGAATCGTCCTTCCATGTGATGGTGTTAACATTATGTGTGGAGGTTTCGGCTTGCTATGTGACACATTTACTCATACAAGTAATGGTCTACTTAATACATGTGACGGTACTATTATTATAAGTTACAAAAAAGTCATTCTGTGTGATGGAATGAACATTACGTGTGGTTGTTTTACCCTGATGTGTAACACTTTAATTTATACATGCGACAACACTTCTTATATATGTGACGGTTTTATCATTATATGTGACAGAATCGTCATTCCGTGTGATTGAGTCATCATTACATGTGGTAGTTTCATCTTGACATGTGACACATTTATTCATACATGTGACGCCACTTCTAATACATGTGACGGTACTTCTAATATATGTGACGATTTTATCATTATATATGACAGAGTTGTCATTCCATTTGGTGGAATCAATATTACGTGTGGTAGTTTCATCTTGGTATGTGACTCTTTTA
>JAFMSR010000006.1:17739714-17889730 GCA_022818135.1 Saxidomus purpurata | reverse complement strand
GTTCTGGGATAGCCTATACCGTTTGAACATTTTTCTGGAGTTCGAAGTTACAGCAACGAATTGTAGACCTTATGTACAGTTTTGCAAACAAATGCAATACCTGGATGACTTTCACTGTGACCTTTTGAACCAGTTCTTGTTAGTGAAAATACACTCATAAACTATGTCGATGTGTACAGCTCTGTGAACGAGTTTCAAAACTTTGCATCGAACTTATTTCAATAATGATCTTAAATATGATGTGATTTGCTTCAATTTACGCAGTATAGGTAAATGAACCATAATTGTGCTTCGTTTTGCTATGGATTTCCAAGTAATCACGCATAGATTCCGCTGCTGTCACTTCTTTATTTAAAAGTGCAATAATATACAGATGAGCGCTATAGGGCCATCATAGCCCTCTTGTTATCATGTCCACTTGTAGGAATACTGATTAAATTACAGTCTTCAACATTACGTGTAGTACTTAATGTTTTCATTCACCAATTTTGCATGTTGAAATCAACCTTGAACACAATGGAAATGCACCGCTTCCACAGAAGTGATATAATTTGTGTGTATAAATATTTCATACGCAGTGGCCCGATATTATTTTGATATAAAACGTAATTACCTTCCTACAAAGCTTGTTTTTAAACGATAACAAAGACAATAATTGTTAATTTGTTTCATTACTTGTAGAACGAACGTTGAATAACGGATGAGAAGATAGATAAATAAATTTGTAAATAATTATTTAACCCGATAACACGCCAAACTGACTTATAAGATACCTCCTTTCAAAGCATTCCAGAATACTAAACTATTTAATAACGTGTTGGTCTCTCACTGACCGGCTGTCATCCGAACATTTGATCAGGTCTCTAAGCGGATGTCTCAATACCTAGTTAAGAAATACTCTTCATTTTAATATATATTTCAGGTTATTACATTCAATACAACGCCAAAACTTAGAAGCAAAAATGGAACCTCTGATGTTTGGAATTCTTCTTGTCGCAGCTTGTTTTAAGAAAGGTCTACTGACGTGACTATGACACTACTTTTTCATTTCGAACATGAAATTAATTTTAACAGGTTGTGAAAAAATAACAAAATGTAAGAGTTTGAAAATTGCGGTCTATGTAGCAAAATACTTGAAGGAGTCGAAAGAATATAAATAGAGCCGTTAAAGTCATTGTGTTATGTTTCAAATTTAAAAACACATAACCTCGTGTCATAAATGCACTTGTTAAAGACTGATCTTGCCCTGATTACATCTGATCTATGCTGTATAAACACTTTCATTTCTTAAAGGTTTACTTCAAAGAGACACTATCCTGTCATTATCTCCAGACATTGTGCCAGAGAATACCACTGCTGTTCTAACATGTTCAAAGAAAAGTGGGACGCTAGTGGACTTAAAATATTTTAAGATATCTTCTTACAAGAAACCATAACGCCCAGAGCTTAAACAGATTGTGTGTAGTATTGTCTAGTGGTCCTCTACAAAGATTGTTTTAATTATGCCCCTAGAGCTGTTTTGTTATTGCAAATGAATATAGAATCTTACGATTAATGTTATTATTATATTTTTGTTAAATAAGTACGTCCTAAGTCATGTATTAGCTTCATCGCAAAATCAAATACGCTTCCTGAAGATCGATGAGTTTGAGGAGTGGCGAGGAATGGGATGTTAATGGTTTAAAATGTCTGTCCTCTTTTGATTAGAGATAAATACAAAAACCTATGAAAACCTAATATATTGAAAGTTTTATAACTTTCTATTGCCTTCGCAAGCTAAACATTATTGTAACGTGTTTCTTAGCATTCTAAAGCTTTAACATACGAATACAAACTTCCTTACGATTCTGAGCCGCAAACGTGATGCAGAGAGTTTTACAATCTATTAAAAAAAATAGAGCATTGTATAAATGGTATAAGTATGATTCATTGCTTTTCAGTCAGTATGTTTTTGACAACACATTTGCTTAGACTCTATAAAAATTACTAGAAAGGGAACTAATGTCTTATCACTCTTTTTAGTTACTTTGAAAAAAAGAAGTTTAAAATAATACGGTATCAATACATTTTTTAAGTTCATTAACCCTATAATTAGACACATTACACTGTTCGGCAGTTTTTATTTTGTGTTGATCACTGATTCTATAAAGCCAATAACTAGCTAATCTTTAATCGATTTTTAGCGGTGATAAAACCTAGCTAAACTAAGAAAGGAGATTTGTTGTTCTATTACGTATAGCCAACATATATATACACTGAATTTTTTATTAGTAAATATTATTCTAACATCACTCATAAACAAAAAGTAAACATGAACAGTAGGAAAGTAGGATTTATTATGCCATAAACAACTCGCGGGCCGATATGCCATCCAAATGACGTAATTTTGTGTCGCATGACGTTAAACTTTAACAAATATCCGCGTAGAAAATAACACTTTATTAACATTTATTCGCCTTTTGAAAATACTGGTCATGTTAGAATCGAAATTACAAATGTACATCCTTTTCAGTGTCGTTCACCGTCTAATAAAAAAACTCTATCGTTATAATGCGGAGTTACAAACCATTCAGACCTCCGGTCATCGTGGTTAAATACTGCGCATCATTGTTTATCTGACGATGAACACCGCTGGAACGGATACGGCGCAACAAATATAATATAAGAATTTTTTTTTTTTGGGGGGGTTTGGTCACAAACTGTAAGTGATGAAGTAAGTACAGTACATCGTTTATGCGAAAGATGTCAAAAATATTCACAATATTGCATTTGGAACTTTGTTCATAAGCTAAATGCGTTTTGTAAAAGTGTTTTAAACAACTTTGTATATTAATCATTTCACAGTTTCACATTTCATCTGGAAAAGAACCTACTGTAGATATTACAAAACCACTTTATACTTCAATGCGAAGACCAACTGTCAATTCAGTCAAATATCTAGGTGCTATTTTGGACCAGCATCTTTCCTGTGATGACATTGCAACTGAACTTTATACTGTGTATCATTTTAATACTAAGTTCTGTCTTACATGTAGTTCCCACAGTGCATAAGCTGTGTCGGAAATACATGAAATAGATATCAAAACTATTTAATCAATATAAGTTCTTTGCATGTATATAGCCTACCGAACTAATGATTGAATGATGGTATTCGATATAACATTCCCGTAAATAGATTAAAACCTTTCCGTTTGAATATAACAAATTATTCCCGTAACGAATAAAAACATATATTGTGGGTAAGAGTATGGTTTTTACTTTTACTAAAAAACAATAGGGTTTTGAAAAATATTTACTGTTTACGCCGACAAAATATCTAAATAAGTGATCAAATTCAGAACACGAAATCATAAAATGCCCGTAGAAACTGGTAATTGGAATATGATTTTTTTTTGTCAGAAAGAAAATGTACACTGTAATTTGAGTATAGGAGATGAGTTTCACTACCTTTTATAATGTAGCTGTCTTGTTGATATAAGATAGCAATATATAAAAACAAAATATGATAGATTTCCAAATAAATTAAACTTCGAAGCACTGTTAACTATGAGATGTAGTACTTCTGAATATAGAAAATTATGTACTTTTATCAAGAAAATAATTCAAATATTCATGTAAATTATGTTATAGTCATGTATATATATCCAAAATATACCATGTTGAGAGAGACAAAATTCAATGTTAAAGCGGTACATAGGTAGGCGACAGCCTTCTCAATCTGATTATATTGTAACTCAATTAATATTAATACATGTATATTGGAATTGTCTGTTTAATGATGTATATTGATAATACATGTTCTTACGAGCCTTGCATGCAGATGTCAATCAAATGTCCATAATTTAACATCTCTTTATATCATGTACCTACAAGAAATGAGTGTAAACTAAAGAATTGAATTGTCTAGCATGTCAATTATACTGTTTATTGGTAGGTACTGCTTAACAGTAGAGTACATACAACTGTATTTTAAAAGTTGTATTTCTTCATTAATAATATAAGATCAGTTTGAGCAACTCTACAGAACAGAACAAAATGTATACATTCACTTTATAATGCCTAAATATATAATTTTATCTTTCACATGTAACTGAACAATATCACAGCAATAGTTCACTATGTTACTATATGTGGCAAGTCGACGACTGACCGCTCAAGAGCTATAAACATTTCCTTGGTTATTCATTCGTAGATGACATATTGTAATGTAGTCTTTGATTAAGATATCTATGTCGCGTGGATTTATATACTTTCGATGAAAAAAAAATCATAGATTAATAAATGTGTCATTAAAGTGCTAAATATATTTAGATTTAAAACTGTATTGGATACGATTACTTATTCCAAAACTACCCGATGTTTGTTTTAATCTATATCTATTTCAATCGAAATCGCTCTGTACATTACAAAACAACAGGGACAAAAATCACGAAGTTGTGAAAGTGTATGGATTAAAATTAAAAAGGCGGTACATGGAAAATGACTGGATCTATTGCGTTATTGCAAAAGTATCCTAACCGGAGAGTGTGGCATGAAATAACACAGTTAGCTGAGCTATGTAAAGCTTTTGACCGACCGACAAATAACATCTATACTGTCATAAGGAATAACGTCTTTTTTAATTGTAAGTTTAGTAATATTATCACATTATTTGCTTTACTGTCAATAAAAAACTGATAAAATACACATACATGTACTTGTTATAGACAACAAGGATGGAATAACTAAGCAGTTCAGCACAAAGGATGGAATTACTCAGCATTTCAGCACAATACAAACTACGATAAGATTGATGTCAAAAGTTGTGAGAAAATCGCTGATCTTTGCCTACAATGTGGGTCTAAAAACTGCCATAAAATAGATTGATTGACAATACCAGTTGCATAGTTACACAAATTACTTAAAACAGAGTTAAAAACAGACTAGTTAAAACGTAAATCTACCTGTAGGAAGTTCTTCTTATCACAGATAGCTTATACATATTACAACGAGGCTAGTGTGACTGATATCTCATATATCATAGAAAAACAAATGGTAACTTAGGATAAGACTAATTAACTATGTATGTCATATAGCAGTGTGTATTAACCAAGTATTTCCCATGAAAGCTATTAGCTTATTTCCGATGTTGTACTAGGTTATATATACTTACTATGAATATACATATAAGAAATTACAATAAAGTATGAAAACCTGAACAGATTCAAACGTTGGAATTTGGAAGTTACCACTGAAGCATTTCTATAATATATTCGACATTTATAAATATATATTTCAACAAAGATTCAAAACATTTTAAAACAATTTATAAATATTTTAAATATTTTGATAAAACACTTATCATGTAAATAAAAAAGAATAAAAAGGGAAAAATAAAATTGTGACATGTAGAGCGGTATAAAGGAATATCTAACGAAGGTCACTGTGAACTTGACCTTTGACCCACCGACCCCAAAAACAAAGGTTGCAGGCAACCTTCTGCGCAAGTTCGATGAAAGTTGAATGAAAATTGTGACCTGTGGAATGTAATCAAGGAATCACTTTCGGAAAAATAATACTTGCTTTAATACTCGTTTCTATCAGCAGTAAAAAGAGTACGTATAAAAAGGTAATGGAATGAACCACCCAATAATTTCTTACAATGCAAGTAAATCAACCTGCTCGATTGGCCTTTTTATCTACAAAGCATACTTGACAAATTAAAAGGCACAATGCACAAATATTTATCAAAATTAAAATCCTGTTAAAATGTGATCAGTTCTATCATATCTTCAGAAATGATGATTGTTGGTTTCAACCAGGATCATCACCGCTTCTTTCTGAAATGAAATAAAATATCAACAATGTTTTTTGTAAGTAAATCTCTAATTGACACAAATTTGTTTCTTTAACTGTTTATGATAATGTATGAGCATAGAATTTTCTTCTTTAAGTTCAAATATACGAGGACATTTATCATCGTCAGTTGAAAGAGAAGAATTATCAAAGATCTGGATCGAAAAATAATTCATTGAAATGAAAGTTATTGTAGTAGGGGCAACGCAATGGGTCGTCTGAATTACACAGTTCCTGGTAACGTGCTAGTGAAACATTGATGTACTGAATGTGCTACCAGACGGAGAATATGGCTCGATGTGATTTTGTCACTGATTTATAGCAGTGGCCACAAGAATACAATGTACTTGGGAGGTCTCGGGTTAAGTGAAATGTCATTATAAAAAAGGTGTAGTTGTGAAGAGATACTGGTTTCGATTTAATTCTTCTTGAACAGATAGAAAAAAATAATGTGTATGTTTGTCGTTGTTATTGCAGTAATTTCTAGGACTAGATCTACACGTTGTAAAATATGTCTCTGATTGAGATGGCTCGCTTTCATACTGCCTTAGCAGGAATAGATTGTCCAACTTACTATGAAACATGTAACTATCAGGTGTATCATGCATGATGCTTTCTTGTTGTTGCTGTGATTCATTGTTCATACAAATTAACATTAATATAAATGTACTACTAGGCTCTGTGATACAGTCATGACTGTCAAAATATCAACTGTTTACACGTTTGGGCGGATGTTAATTTATGATCTTGGTCCTGTAGGCGATCCAAGATGTATTCAAGCGCCCTGTGATATAGATGTTGTGAAAAAAGTCCAAATATCACAGATGCAGTGTTCTATCTAAAACGATAAATGGTCAAATGTTCCTATTAGATTTGAAATGATGTGTTCACGGTTACAAATGAAATATTCAATCTAAAATTGTTATTTAGAGGCTTTTTAAATGTCCAAAAAGACTGCGCACTTGTCACCAAGGGAAATACTGTCAGACAATATCTTTTTAATCAAGAACACATACCGTTGTATGACCAATGAGGTTATAATCTACCAGTACGTTTTTATACCAACTGGCAACTTAACGCCTCTTTTCAACTTCAAATGTTTTTACCACTGTCTCTCTAAATCAACACAATTTGTTGTCGCAGTGTTTTGAAATTTGACCAACAAAATTTTTGTGAGCGGAGTCATTACAATGTCATTGCTACATGTGTTGTATATACACACCACAAGTAAATACTTATTCGCCATTTTTGTTTGATTTGACAATCTGCAAAATTAACTATCGTTTGGTACAATATGTAAATTTAAACTATGTAACTATACATAATAAACCGACCTATTTCATTTCTTTTGTTGACGAATATTTTTTATAAACAGCTGAGCTTAGGTTTGACGTTTGAAACATGCGTTCTATTGCTCGTCGCAACAAGTTATACATTTTGTAGCATTCGAAAAATTCCTTGATGGAACACCTTTGAAAACAATATGTAAGTTAACAGTAAGATATGTTCATTTCAGCTATCTGTCAAACTTACAAGTGCTAAATAAAAGGCGTTGTAGAACGATTTCAGCAATTTAAACGTGCCAAGTTATCCCAGTGATCTCCCTTTATAAAGATCTCCCTTTAGAAATACTGGCATGTATATGGTCGTCTAAACGATATTTATATAACAATTGTGTAACTACATTTTTGTATCAAAATAATATGACATTTTGGCTTCGTGGATGATTTTTTCTTCACAATCAGCTAACGCCTTGAATTTATTTAATTTAACCTTTACAATCCCTTCTTTCGGCGCGAGTACTGGTCAGAACTCCAGGAAGCAGTCGCCGAGAGTAGTTAATGTAAGTTGTACAATATTTAGTACCATCAATGTAAAATAAAATAGTTTAAACGTAACTAATTTGGGATTGCATTTTGGATCTTTGAGTTTCAGGTCAAGTTTACTGTAACTTAGAAGACAGACTAGTTTCTACTCATAAATTAATGAAGGGCTGTATTATTACTCGACAACTTGCTACCTAGGTAGCTAACGAAGTAGGAAAGTTGGTGTTGCATCCAGGATGAAAAAACGGATTTCAGTCTCGAGAGGCACATTATTACCTTACTCGATACATAAAAGTCTAATATTGAGACCTAACTAGGAATTGTAGCTAATGCCAGGTATACAAACTCCATTATTCTCTTAATGACGAGATATTTCTATAAGCGTACTACATGTATATGTTATGTACAAAAAAGGAATGGTGCACGGTAGGCTTACATTGATGTCTTTTTTCATGTTTTGCACTAAGCGATCCTGTAAAAGCTTGTCGGCTCAATTATTAAACTAGATTTATATATAGGTAGATTACAATAATAGAATCTTGGACAACTCAGATAAAAGTCAACGTTAACTTTATTAAGTAAGAAAAGAAAATAGTTGTGATATCAACAAATTTGGAAATGAAACGTGAATTAAAAAATGACGAAACTTTGTTTTAATTTTAGATGAAGTAACCACTGTTTGATTCAAAGTACAGTAACTTCAAATATTGTTCTTTTTATAATGCATGGATAAAACATAATTGAATTTGTAAGCAGGCAGGAAGAGTGAAAATCATCTTTTGTGTACAAGATGCCAACTAACAAGTACCTGACCTTACCCAATGTGTGATTGACACCCTGAAATAAGAGAGTTATCTGCTTTATCAAAAGTCGTGTTCATAATCATTCGTCTCGATTAGTTGAACATTTGAACATGTATCGATAAAACACTTCTGGGGGTTTCGCAATATTAGAACATGCTTTGAAAACAACCAAACTTTATGTAATTAAGTATTATAGTCCCAACCCGATTGGCCGGCATAATTGTATCACTACAGTACATCTACGGTCATACAGTAATCATACATTAAGTTTGGTTGTTTTCAAAGCATGTTCTAAAAATTCAATTTTTTCACTAAACAGCCTTATATTATGCAAGATATAAATCTTTACATAGTGCAAATCAAAACTATGTCGAGGTTATCAACTCGTATTTAAGCCGTTTTGCAATAATTACACATGTTACCGCAGTCTTTCGATGCAGAAGATATTCATCTTCAAGATTATATACATGACAACATCTTATCTTCTCTGCTGTCGGTAAAAATCCTCCTGAAAGTCTACCATTGACAGAACAATTGTCGCAAGGTCAATCGTATTCGAAACGTGTTCGTCTGGCTACCCGTTTCGGATCCTTTTATATCCATACCGCAATGCGCGTAGGAACCAAGTCCGAACATATTTAATTTGATTTTACCGGTTGCACTCGATTCATCTTAGACTTGGTTCATACGTGCCTTTCAGTGTCGATACGAACACGAGTGTGCTTACGACTATTTTCTTGCCTTCGGTAGACTCACAAGAGGAATTCCACTGACAGCAGTGAAGATAAGGTGTTATCATGTTTATCATCTTAAGAAAAATATCTTCTGCATCGAGAGGCACTGGTACCATGTGTCATTATTGCACAACGACTAGAATGCAAGTTGATAACCTCAACCATAGTCTTGATTTGATTTTCACGATGTACAAATTAATATCTTGTATATTATAAGGCTGTTTAGTGAAACATTTGAAATTTAAAAACATGCTTGGATGGCAACCATACATTTTATACGATTGCTGTATGGCCATAAATGTACCCTGAAGATAAAATTATGCCGACCAGGGGGTCACTTTCCATACGCAAAGTGTCTGTGGAGGTCCTTAGATATGACGCGGTCACGAAAAATAAATAACATCTTAATGCCACATTGTCCTTGAGCCGTTATTGACCAGAAACCCTTGATTTAAGTCTGCATACTCATCCCATTTGCCCACATAAACAATACCCCACATCTCACTACCAGGATTTTGTTATAAACTTGATAAACACTATGCATGTGTAAATACAAATCAAACTCGGATGAAATACCATATCAAAATATACTACTAAAGGCAGCAAACGGTCAAGATAAAAATGGCAAATGTTACATATTGACCGATCAGCTACTTACTTTAACTTTAAAGAAGCCCCAAATGCAGAAACCTCCGATGATAAATAAGATTACAAGTCCAATAATGATGCCGGCAATTTTACCAGCTGACAAATCGTCACTAGTTGTTTCTCCCTCGCCTGAAAGTGAAAAGTTAATTATAAAAATTCGTTAGTATCGGCAATCATGCATCCGATTTTCAACACATTCAACGGCGGTAATATTGAATGTGAATGTGTTTCAATATGTAATGTAACACATTTGAATTGATATTAGTATGCTATTAAAATTTATTCGATCGCGCGCAAGTGCCATTCAGAAAGAAATGCATGTAAAGATTATAGTAAAGTCGGTATTAGGTCATCGGGTTTCTAAATAAGCTTGATTCAGTTCAGAAGTTAAGTTAAACATATTCAATTGCCAATATTTACAATTATGTACAAATACATCGAACACAATCCAAAATACAATACCAAAGCAGACTCTATTCGGTCACAGAATAAGGATAAAATGACCGTTTTACGCCTGGGTGATTTCGCCACCGGTTTCTTTAAACAGTCATTGACCTAAAACGGTTAAAGATAGTGCCCCTAAAGTATACATTTTCTGAACTCGTCCACCCCAACGAAACGGTACCAGTCTTACGGCCGTAAAAGCCAGTTTTAGGTTTAATGACATGACACCCGGTCGCCACATTTATTGTCGGGTTTTACACTTTCGCCCCTTTCAGAAAATACAGAGAATGATGAGTTGGTAGCGTGGGTGGAGAAAGTTAATCTGATAAGGCACAGGAACTTATCGGACCAGCCGAAGGCGAGCTAGATAAATTCTGGAGCCGAGCCAGATAAACTTTCTCCATCAACGCTACCAAATTATTATTCTATTTAACATTTCATTCTTCCTTGAAAACACACCTTGAAATGTCTTGTTTTAATGTTAAACTACCTTTAACATTAGTAAACAATATGCGGACTGGACACACGCATGCAAAAAGTAGTTCTCATTCTCATCGCTGTTTATCCTTATTTGTGTCACATGAATTAGCCGAAGTATTAAATTGAAACTGAGAAATCTTTTATTAAAGGCCGGTGGGTCATGCTAATTGCTGAATGCTTTTTGCTAATTGGAAGGCCGGGTCATGCTAATTGCTAAATGCTTGGTTTGTAGATCATGTAAATTGCTAACTGATTTTTGCTAACTGCTTTTTACTTACTGCTCATTGCCTTTTGCAAATTGCTTTTTGCAACTTGCGTTTTGCTAATTGCTTTTTGCAAATTGCGTTTTGCTAATTGCTTTTTGCTAATTGCTATTCGCTTCTTGCAAATTGCTTTTTGCTAATTGCTTTTTGCTATTTGTTTTTCTTTTTGCTAATTGCTTTTAGCTTATTGCTTTTTGCTAGTTGCTTAGCTATTTGCTAATTGCTTTTTGCTAAATGCTAATTGCCTTTTGCTGATTGCGTTATGCACAAGAGCTGTCAGTAGGACAGCGCGCTCGACTTTTTAGAGCTTGCCTATAAAACAAAACTTTGACAGTTAAGGGCACACAAGACTTTAACTAGGAATTTCTAAGTACAAATCAAGAAACATTTTCACAGAGTTATATTCTCTTGCTTACAGATAGGTCTCATGATGGTACATAAGTACTCCAACTTTCAAAGTAATATCTCAAATGGTTAAGTCAACAAGTGGACAAGAATGAAAATGTTAACTGAGTTTCTAAGTCAAAAAGGGCCATAATTCAAATAAAATCCTTGACAGACTTACCATCTCCTGCCCATGTTTTGGGATTATGATGGTTTACAAGTATTCCAACTTTCAAATTAATATCTCAAACAGTTTGGTCAAAAAGTGGACTGGTACGAAAAACTTAACCACGAGTCTAAGTCGATAAAGGGCCTTAAATTTTAAAATAAATCCCTGACAGAGTTACCTTCTCTTGCCTACAGATGGGGGTAATAATGCAAACAAGCATTCAAAGTAATATCTCAAAGGGTTAAGGCAATAAGTGGATTTTACCCATATTCAATGTATTTTCTAAGTAAAAAAGGAGCACAATTCTATCAAAAACCTTGACAGAGTTATGTACTCTTGTCTGTTGATGTAGGTCATGATGGTTAACAAGTGTTGTTGTTTCAAAGCAATACCTCCAATGGTTTTGAAATAGAGTGAGGTGGTACGAAAAACTTAATCAAGCTCAAAACACTTTCTTAGTAAAAAAGGGCCATAATTCTGTCAAAAACCTTCACAGAGTAATGTACTCTTGTCTGTAGATGGAGGTTATGATGGTAAACAAGTATGGTAAGTTTCAAAGCCATACCTCTAATACTTTTGAAATAAAATGGGGTGGTACGACAAGCTTAACCAAGGTGTGACACCAACACGGTCGCCGAGGCCGGCGCGAGTACGATGGCTCCTCTTTTCTTCGAAAAATCGAGCTTAAAATGCTTTTTGCAAATTGCATTTTGCTAATTGTATTTTGCTGATTGCTTTTTGTCCTTAAGAAAGCATATAGCAAAAAGCATTTGGCCAATAGCAATTAGCATTTAGCAATCAACATTTAGCAAAAAAGTAGCTACCAATTAATATGATTCACCAGTCAAAAAGCATAAATTATAATAAAAAGCAATTAACAATTATCGGTCAAAAAGCATTTAGCAAAAAGCAATTAGCAATTAACAAGATCCACCGACTTGAAAGTATTTAGCAAAACGCAGTTAGATAGAAGCAATTAGCAAACAGCATTTATCTATAAGCATGTCCCACCAGCCTTCCATAATATCTTTCATTTCAATGCACTATGTACAAAAAATGGCTACCGAAACATTACTGCATCGATGACGTAGACTTGAACTGATGACGTAATAAATTCGAAATGGGACCAGTTAAACGGAAATTATTGATTATGTGACTGCAAATAATTCAAAATTTCATACCGTACATTTATTTTGGGTTGAAAACAAGCCACAGGATTATTTTTCTTTCAATTAAGTAGTCCGGCAATAATATACAAGTCACATGGCCAACTGCCGTATATCAATAAATTTACCCGTCACCCTGTTATCGAGCCAATAAAGCTACAAATGACAGGATAAAGTTTGATGTCAGTAATTTTGTTTGGATTTCTAGTCTGACATTATAACATATTTTTATTAATGAAGAAGACTACTGGTTATACTTCTCCATTTCCCCCAAAAAATTGGCTTTTAAATAGTTTTTCCATAATCGTAAATGATTATTTGTTTTATTACCAGACCACTTCTTACTACATTTAGTAACGACAGCTGCACAAAGATGCTATGATGAGTTGCCTTGTGGATTTAATGACTTTCTCACGACCTCGATGTTTCCACAAAGAAAAGAGTTCGGTTCTTCCTCCTCAATTTAGGTTACTAAAATATATGATCACAAAACATGCACGCGTTTCTAAAAACACATTTAGAGTTGCATATTCACGTGGAACAATACAAGTTCAGCATCATTTGTGAGCAAAACGTATAGCTGACCTCTCCAAGGTAAACATATTTTGCTTAATTATCGCTATAGCTGTGTGATACATGTACTTACTTTATTTTAACTCAAGATTTTAAGAAATTAAGAATTTTAAATCATTAAATATTTCTATTGTCGATCTTCTGTTTGTTTTATTTACATTGATATAACAAACTCTTTTCGCAGTACATAGACTTTGTTCATACATGATTTATTGTTTTAGCCATATATAATTAGAAAAAGCGATGAATGTCCATGTATATAAATTAAAGCATAATTTTATGTTCATCATCTGTTAGAAAGTACAATTTTCCTTTTGACAGTTATTTGTTATGAACACATACAGTGGCGCCTGCGTGTAGGTTCCCCGTGTTTGCGTGAAAAAGCGTGTTGCACGCGTGTCGGACACGATCGTGTTGCACGGTATGTTACTGCGCATGCCCAGCGTGCAGCGTGCAGCGTGTAGAACCGTGCAATTGCTAGTGCGCATGCCCAACGTGTAGTCGCTGAACGTGAAACGTGCAAGCGCATTTATCATTGGGCTACATGTAACACCTGGTCAATTCTAGCATATTTCAATAAATCACCTGCATTTTTCGCCAATAGTCGTACTTTTCCTATCATCCAATTAACCTCGCCGATGCTAAAGGAAGTCGGTAATCGGTATGTTTAGATTTTATCCAAAGAAGTATGGAAAATAGCCAACTTTATTAAAATGAAAACATCAGCCCAGATACTAGTTATTATACGCAAGACAAAGCCTCTGTGCCGAGCTGATACTGTTGTTGAATGGTAAGTTACATTATGAGACAGGATATATTTACGGTGCCACTGAGGTGACATGCACTTCTCTTTTTTTATGTCGTTCCCTAATCTCACTATTTGAAAGACCTTGCTGGAGGGAACGACTTAGTATGTCGTGGTAACGAGTTACTAAGTCAAAAAAGTGGTGGGCATGACATCAATAAAAGATAATCAGCAAACTTATATTTTATATTACAATGATAAACTGTGTCAGACCACTAAGAAGCGGTGGTGTAGAGGTTAAGGTGTCACCCATTCATCCCAGAGGTTGGGGGTTCGAGCCCCATTTGGGTCACAACCATACCTCATATATGGCACCAAGTATTGGTTTTTCCAGGAAGCAGACTCAATAATGACTCGATAAGCTGCAAAATTTCTTCACAATCGAGTTAAAATAAATTAGTATATAACTTAACTAAACTGTAACGATCCAAGCCCTTGTATCTATTTTAAAGTATGTACGTAATCAGAGTTTTATCGTTGGTACTGGATAATCCATATATATGACCAACGTCCCCAGATAGTAGTTATTTTCAGTTTTCGGAGGATAGTGCAAGATACAGAAAGTATCCCAATTCCAGAGACACTAAGTTCTTTTACATACCAGGTGTTTTGCTCAGATACATAATGGGACCTCGGTTTTAAGAAGCATCTGAAAAACTGTTTTGGTAGTAATTTTTGTTGGTCAGCCCCGGGAACCAAACCCACAACCCTGAGATTACAAGTCTCGTGCTCTACCTATTGAGCTAACCAGGCTTACGTTTCTATTAGCCTTTCAAATCCCAATTTCAATCGTTACGGTGAATTAATCAAATATATGTAGCTATAATGCCCTCCTGCAATGGATTAAGGAGTAACATGTTTTGATAAGAGAAAACACTGTGGTCAGCCCTTTTTTAACAAGGACAATTTAAAGTACCAGCTGAACCAAAAACATATCTGCGGGCCGAGCTCGGGGCTGCAGCCCTAAAGCCCAGCCCTGAATCCGCGGTTAGGTTTCCCATACGACCAGCACCCCCTGACGATGGTTAGTTATTTTAGGTTTCGGAGGATCCCAATTCCAGAGACACCCTGCTATGGTTCTTATACATGCCAGGTGTATAGCACTCATACATGGGACCTTGGTTTTTAAGTTTTATCTGGAAGACTGTTAGTAATTTTAGTTGGTCAGCAACTGGCATCAAACCTGCAACCCGAATATTACAAGTATCATTCACTACTGATTGAGCTAACAGGGCTAACTTTTGAAACTATTTCAATGGCTATGTCCGTCTAAAATATTTTGGACTATTTTATTGTCTTTAATTCCTTGAGAACACAGTTTACACATCTGACAGGTTACTCCTCAGTCCTGAAGGCAACATCTACTCATAAAATGTGCTGTATACCCATCACTTGGGTAATAATGAAACCTCTTCTATGTCAAAGGTCGTCACATGTTGTAAGATGCGGCCTTACCAGGATAATCCGGTAAACTTGTACCTAAGTGACTCCAATTATGTTGCAACAATATACTGACAGTTGTAAACCAGGGCTGGGCTAATGTGTACCACAGTTCAAAATTCCTGTACCGCGAGTAAAATGAACTACTCATTTTACACATTGTTAATTTAATTTAGATTGGCACGTCTCGACAAAAATAGCACATTACATTGTAATTTATTAAGGTCACTGCCACCAAGTCTTGTCGGCCAGTCTGGTGTATAAAAAAATGCCGCCTGGTTATATAAAAGAGTTTGAATTTTGTTTATAGTAATAAAAACAATTATTGCTTTATATAATAAGTCACCTGTGCAATAAAAGAATAAGGAAACTGTCTGAACTAATTGCTATTAGTTTCCTAAATGTACAGTGATAGCCATTAGTGAAATGCGTCAATAGTTTGCCAGTTTCATGTCATAGCTTACACTTTAAAATGCAATTTTTTGAAGAGATTAACCAACATTAAGGATCTTGTGATGAATGGTGTAAGGTATTCACTGTCTGCATAATCAAGTGCATAAATCTCTACTTGCAAAATGCTAATTTTCATCCTATCTTAATTTCAGGAAAGAAAGATATTAGTCCAACATGATGATTGATCCAATCAGAAACTGCGAGTCACTTTCCCAGTGCTCAGATGTACTAGTTATTGTCCATAGTGCCACAGTCAGCAGATTTGTCAAGAAAACAAGTGATCAAATTTGTGTCAGGCACTGTCTGAATAACTTTGTATTTAAAGCCTTGATCAAATAAAGATAAGAAAGTTCAGTGTTAAAATTTAGAAATCTACTGTGAAAGACAAAGTAATGTTTGAGTGGTTGCTGAAGAATCCTTTGGTCATAGAACAAAGACTTCCAATGCACAAAATATTTCTTAAATAATTTAAAACTGTGCAGATGTATGGACTACTCATTTTATATGCACTTTGCAGCATTCTCATGTTTTTCGCTCACTTATTGTAATCGAAAGCAGAATATACGGATGAACTTGTACATGTATATATTATGAATACTACATGGATTTTTTAATCATTTTGTTAATGTTGCCACTTGCCAGTCCTGAGACGTTCCTTTTAAAAGCAGGCTGGCAGAGCAGGTAGGAGTTTGGAAAGAGTTGACCATTTCCTGCTTATAGTAAGAGCAATAATTCTGACCATGAGCTGAAAAACTACACGGTGACACTGATACACCCAAGAGTTTTGCCATGCAGTTTTACTAGAAAACAATCACAGTATATATTTTGATGTCTTTGGTGATGTAGTATTTGTGTGCGACTGGGTGGCAGAAGACCATAGATCAATCTAGTTAGTAATGTTCAGGCAACTTTTGCATAAGAAGCGTGGCGGACTCAGACAATGAATAAGATGGAGTTAGATAGAGACTACAGCTTTGGAGCATTGAATATACTTTACTGAAATAAAGAAATTGCCTAATAAATATTTCTAGTTTGAGTGAGGAAATATGAAACATCTCATGATTAAAATGATGAGAATATACTATCAGAACACACACAAACAGTCATCAGGAGTAGATGATATTGATTGCAAGAACTTGTTCCACAATCAGAGTGAATTAAATAAGTTTTAACTAAATGATGTTCTTAATCCATCAGTACTGATGCTTTATTTAATTGAGTGTACACTTCATATTTCAAAATACAACTGTAGTACAAGCCTTGAAATTGCTCTACAAAAGTTGACACATTTTCAAGAATAAGTCCTGTTTAAAGTCCCAGGATCACATTTACATATAGCTTTCATTTTATCAAGAAAGATGTCTTAGTTACAGAAAAGACCTGTATTTGTGCCAAAACCATTCCAAACTTTGCTTTTTAAATCGATAAGTACATATCAGAAACATAGTGCAGAATTATTTTTCAATGCTTTTGCAAATGGCAACTTATTTTCTGAAAGAAAAAACTTGAATACAAAAGAAAGGCATAATTATGTCAACGTCATTGTTTTAGAGTGAACAGAACATGATTCTATCATTATACTATCAATAAATTTATGTAACTGTATCAGTACATTTTAAATGATCCTGGGGCTTTAATATTTATACAGAAATTACATATCCTTTGATTGCCTGTAACGTAATAAACCGTATACACGGGTTAAGACAGGTTTGGCCTTCCATAGAAGTGACAGTTACCGTATGAAACACAGTTTGTCTGTATGAATGTAAAGGCTATGCCGACAGCCCCTGAATGTTGAAATCTCAGACGTCCGAGGCAAATGCCGACACTTTAAGACAACCTTGAAAATGACCTTGGATACAATTTTACCAGCTTTGAAAATTTTCATTTTACCAACGTTTGCGTACAGGTCCCTGTGAGAGTGTTTTGAGCGCGTGCAAAAATTTTTCATAGACATAAAGCAGACATACTCAAACCTAGGTATATTGACATCTTATGAGAACGCTTAAAATTGACCTCTCAGTAGCAAAAAAAAAAAAAAGTCCATGCGCAGGTTAGCAGACAGGGTAACCCCTGCGCGTGACCTATGTAGGTGGGCCAATGGAAATTTTACTTTACTACCGAAAGTAGCATAACGTGATGTACAGTGTTTACAAAAATACATGCATGTCTGTCGAGTTTGTAACAAACTATGCCGGTGTGCAAAGGTTATGGGTACAGGCCATTGTATTAATTAATCAGAGCATTCATTGCAAATGGTAGTCTTCTTTCAAATTTACAAAATGTCCATTACATAAAGTTAGTAAGAGACAATATCATGGCTATTTTCCTTTTCTTTTACCCATTAGGGCATAGAATACACATTAATTGGCATGGACCGCCACCTCTAAGCACCATAGTGTACAGAGGAATGAATTGGATAATACAGTGGGATATTTTCTAAGTGCCTAGCCTCAAAAGATGCGCAGGGGGGATATGCCCTATCTCTGGCTTAAAGTTTTTTGCAGTGGAAAAATATCACTTCAAATCAATTAGTGTGATGTTAATAAAAATATTTAGAAAACAAGTCGTTAGAGCTGTCATTGGAAAGTAACAAATGCCCCAAAAGTAGTGTCTCCCAGTCTGTGACCTGGACCATCAAGATGTGGACAAAACTTTAAAAGTTCCTTCGGGAGCATTGAAATACATGTCGTAAAATCCCTTTTATTTATCACTGCGACAAGTACATGTATGTGGGATGCAAAATATTTTTGAGCCCTGGACCAAAGTCTATGAATAGCTTCGTGAAAACGAGTCAAATTGTAAACTAGAGCTATCACTAAATATGATTAATACCCCCGAAAGACTGCTTTATAAACTGAGGAATTTCGTAGTAACAGAATACCTTGCAAACAAACTAAAAAGAGATATTGTTCTTGGCAATAACTCTGTAATTTGTCAAGATAGAGTTATGATTCTTGTACACTGCACTTCCTTTCTATGTGCTTGACCATTGTATGAAATCGTATTGAATTCCAACCAATAGTTTTCGAATAATGCTCCGGACATTAAATTCAACAAAGGACAATAACTCTGTAATTAGTCAAGATGGAGTTTTGGTTCCTGTGCACTGCATTCCTCTCATTGAGCTTGACCATTGAATGAAATTGTATTGAATTCCAACTAGTAGTTTTCGAATTATGCTCCGGACAAAGAAAATTAACAAAGGGCAATAACTCTGTAATGAGTCAAAGTAGAGTTATGGTTCCTGTGCACTGCACTTCCTCTCAATGTACTTGACCATTGTATGAGGTTGTATTGAATTCCAACAAGTAGTTTTCAAGTTATGCTTCGGACAAGGAAAAGTAACAAAGGGCAATAACTATGTAAATACTCAAGATAGAGTTATGGTTCTTGTACAATGCACTTTCTCTGACTGTGCTTGATCATTGTATGAAATTGTATTGAATTCCAACCAGTAGTTTTCAAGTTACGCTCTGGACAAGGAAAAGTAACAAAGGGCAATAACTCTGTTATTAGTCAAGATGGAGTTATGGTTCTTGTGCACTGCACTTCCTCTCAATGTGCTTGACCATTGTATGAAGTTGTATTGAATTCCAACCACTAGTTTTCAAGTTATGCTCCGGACAAGGAAAAGTAACAAAGGGCAATAACTCTGTAATTATCAAGATGGAGTTATAATTCTTGTGCACTGCACTTCCTCTCAATGTGCTTGACCATTGTATGAAGTTGTACTGAATTTCAAGTAGTTTTCAAGTTATGCTCTGGACAAGGAAAATGCAACAGACCGCCCGACCAACCACCGGGTGACTCCTGTATATCCCCCTAAACTTCGTTTCAGGGGTATAATTAGTGCTTACAACTGAATATAGTCAATGAAAATAACAGTTGTTATATTTATGTAATATAATTTAATGTATTTAATTCATATAAGTAATATTGATACTGAACACAATTTACTGTTCTAAACTTTTAATTTACAAAAAAGTGAATTGTCAATTTCCTTTTATATAAATATAGGTTGGGAAGCACCTGTCTGAAAATCACCATAACCAGTCAGGGTTGCAACTTGTTTTAGTTATTTTGAAAATAACTTCTACCAGTTATATTTATCTTTTACTCATCACTCACTAAAATAACTTCTGCCACAACAAAACCTTCTGAAGTAGGACATACTTCAGGTCATCTCTAAGACAAGTTTGCCAATAAATCCATTGTGTCTAACTGAAGTCATTACTGTCAGCTATAAAGAAAGAACTTGCATTTCTCTCTCTTATCTAAAGGTATTTGCATTATTATAAGACTGAGGTAATCTGCTTGTAATGAAGAAATTCAGGAAAAACTGAAATGTTGAATTGTTACCTGTACAAGTTGTTTTCAGAAAGTCCCAATGACCCATTATTTTGGTCAACTCAACTTTCAAGGGAGTTATTTCTTTCAACAAAGGGAAGCAATTTTATTGACAAAATGTTTCAATTATCACTTACTGTAGTTATTTTCAAAATAACTTAAACAAGTTACAACTTACACCCCTGGTTGGTAACAAAAAAAATTATTTGAGCTCTTCAGAGGGTTTACTTCCTTTTACACTGAAAACCAACAGTAAAATTAATACTGTGCCGTACTGTACAGACAAAATTTTGGTAACGGCTTGCCATGAACTGCAAAGGTAAAATAAAACCGCAGTGTATCATGAACCGCGATGAATCAGCTCTAATACTGACATAAACAAGAGGGCCAAGATGGCCCTATATCGCTCACCTTGGTACAAGTCCACTTGCCTGGTGTTTCCATTCATTCAATTCCCTTTTTTTGATCACTTTGTCTCGTTATCATGTTAGCTTTCATATATGTTACCATAATTTACATATAATAAAGACTTGCATATAATTATGACTATTGCTAAGGATGTTGTTTAAAAATTAATGCTACATACTACTATGTCAGCAATGATATTCTAGTTGTCCAGGTTATAAACATATCACATACACTAACATGATTGTGCCAGAGCTACAAACTGTATTTTGTGTAGCCAATCAACCTTTGAAAAGGTAATTTCACATGTTTTTTCCCCATCTTTGTGCTTTAAGATAATCATAATGTGCAGCTGAATTCATTTGTTGTTATTTAGGTGGCCTTTCACAATAATTCTCTAGTGTGACTATCCGTTCATGACCTCCAACAAGATATCTTTTACACCATTTTACTGTTTATTTTCTTTCAACACAAAAAGTCATAATATATTGACTACTTATGTTCATACACTCAAGCACATCATGTGACTAAACATATTTTAGTTGCCCAAACACGACTTTACAGTATTACAATGGCATGTAATTTTCACATACATGTCATTTCTCTTTTAACCAATTTGCCTTCTTCCTAACCAATTTGCTCGTTGTGGGGAGGCTGCGTTTTTGGTACGTGGCATTCCCTGTTTGATATTATTTTTGTTTTTCTGTTTATCTGTACCTATCAAAGGATGCAATCTTTGCTGGAAGTTAATCCCGAAAGGCTCCATTATGTTTTCTCAAAAATATATCCAGTCAATACATCAGCAATGGTGTGATCTGTAGAAAAAAGAATTCTGATGAAAGTAATTGTTCATACATGTATTTGTTAACATACCGTATAATATATAACTACATGTATATTCAAAATCTTGAGCAATCTGAAGGCCCTAATACATCTTTAAGTGTGATTTAATTAGTTGGCACAAAAATCTTATGGAAAATTGTTAATTCTTTTCACTAAAATTACTTAGAAGTATGTAGTTGTTTCACAATTGAAATGGCAATCAAATTACAAAGGACTTTGTCCAGTGGAGCTACAAATGTAGGTGATATTTTCATTCTTTAGCAAAATTGTAAATTAACCCTTGCTCTGCTGAGCAACAATTGATCCTGCATTTGCGACTGATCACCTTGCTTAATTGATCATGATCTGCACTCTCGGCTATTCAGTTCTTGTTATCCCTTTGAACAAATAATATTGTTGTCAACTAATCTCATAGATTTGCATGAAATCATTGTGCATGTTTTTGTTTTCAATAGTAAAGATATGGCCCTATACTGTTTGACTGGCTATCACTACGGTCCACTGAAGACAATCATTAAAGAATTCATATAAAAACCTATGTAAAGTAAAGTGACCCCAATGCAGGGTCAATTTGGATCTGGGTTTCGTCATCTCCACAATCTTGGTAATTTAAGGTCCACAAGGCCATGAAGATTTTACCCTCCCAGTATATTAAGCTGATGTAAAATCATGGTCATTTTTTGAAACAGGAGCCTTGATAAGAAATCAACTAGGCAGTGCTATACATGTTTATATATCTAAACTCTAGGCCTTGTTAATTTTAGACTAGAAAATTTTAAAATATTTCCTACAGAAATCAGCTAGGTAAAATAAATTTAGTCCCTGGTCACGGTCAGTTTTGATGCAGGGTCATGATTTGAATTATCTTGGTAGAGCAAAGGTAAATTGTTAAACATAGAGCAATTATAAACAGCCAGGGGCGTAACTTGTTTAAGTTATTTTGAATAACTTCTACAAGTTATATTTATCTTTTACTCATGATTCACTCACTAAAATAACTTCTGTAAGTTATTTTTCAGTCATAATAACTCATTCAAGATTTTTGGTTCAAATTAATAGTACAAAGATTTAACATAATTTTTCCACAAGAATATGAATTTTCTGGACAGTTATACAATTTGTTTCTATTTCTTTGATCATTGAAATATTAAGATAATCAAATAAAATCTGTTACACCACAACAAAACCTTCTTGCACAAGGGCTTTGAAGTAGGACATTCTTCAGGTCTTCTTTACGACAATTTTGGCAATAAATTCATTTATATGTCTGATTGAAAATTCATTACTGTCAGCTATATTATTTCTCTCTCTTAACTAAACGTATTTCCAGAGGTAATCTGCTAGTAATGAAGAAATTCAGAAAAACTGAAATGTTGAAATGTAACCTGGATAAGTTATTTTCAGAAATTCCCATTATTTTGGTAACCTCAACTTTCAAGGGAGTTAATTCTCTCAGGGAAGGGAAGTCATTTTATCAACAAAATTTTTCAAATATCACCTACTGAAGTTCACTTACTGAAGTTATTTTCAAAAAAGAAGAAACAAGTTACACCTGTCTGATAAATAAATTATGATATGATAGTTATATTGACTGAAATAATAAATTGATCAGTTAAAAGTCAGGGCTTCAATTGTGAAGAATACATGGGTTTACAGTTTTGAGACTGTACAACGCAAATATCCGAAGTGTATCAAGTGAACTCGATAGATATCTCCCTTGAATTTCGAGTAAACTGAATGTTATACGCTTATAATCTATAGAAAATGAGCTATTTGTAAACTGTCCTCTGATAGGTAGATAGTTTCCAGACATAAAAGAACTAGACCAAAGTAGGGCACGAACCTACAGCGGTGAGGGACAAGTAATCATCAGTCAGTGACCTTAACCACTCGACCACAGATCTAAGCCATGATGTATGATCTATGTGATTTCTTAGTTATTCGTACCCAGGTACGAACCGACTTCGGCCAAATGCGGACATTTTCGTACCATTTTCTAACCACGAATACAATACAACAATTATGTTTAAAGCATAAAAATATGTTATTATATTTCAAAAAGACATGCATGTACAAGTGCCTCTGTAAAGTTAATTTGCTGATAAGTTTCAGTTTTATACTTAAACGCGTAAAGACGCATTTTAGACTAGTGTTTCAGGCGCTACAGTGCGGAACATCTTCAAAGACACTAAATGAACTAGTCAGGCCGCACACTTTTGATGATCTACATAGGGGCGTTGGCAAGTTACCAAAAAATCTTTACGTTGAATTCCCAGTTTTGTAATTAAAAATTCAAGAGTACCTAGTCGTTCCATATCGTATTACAAATTTTTTACGATGTTCTGATAGTTTATGATCACAAAATCAATATCGGATAAAAGACTTTTAATTATTCGGCCTGTCTAGTTGTCTTTTAGTGTCTCCAGTCTGACTAGTTGTTATCAAAACCGGTTAGGAAAATAGTTCTATACAGAACAGATATGCCAATATTCGGCCACTTCCCAATCCAAAAATATAGTATTCTTTCCCAACTCAGATGGCAGAGCAACTTCCCAAAATGCAAGTTAAGTTTTCCCGAAGTTTGTTCACATGATTTCAGCATTTCTGGAGGAAGCATTTGTGTGGTATCGATTTTTAGTCGCACTATAACGTAACAGCGCACAGTACTGCGTGTTATGCATTACCAGTCTAATCCGATTCTGGGCCTGAATTTTAGTCCGTATCTCAGGGATGGTAAATTTATTTCGACTTCCGGTTGACAATGTCGCATAATGGACTTTTATCTCGAATAAATTTCTCAATTGCAAGGCCAAGGCCTCTTCCCAATTTCCTGATGAAAATCCCTGCTGTTTTAAGTATTAGGTAGAGTACTGTTGGCGAGAATAATCAGTTATTTCGAGAAGGTTACACCTCTGAAAAATGACGTTATTATTAGAGCCAACAGTTACTCTATCTGATTTGTATCATGGCACGTTGATTGACAGTTCTCATGCCGTACAGTAAATTGTGTGACGTAAAATCATGTGACATAACAAAATTGTGTGGTAGCGACCTCAATCTTTTTTACCGAAACAAAATCAATACATGTACTTGTTTGCAGTTAAAAGTGTTCTGTAGCCTACAAAATAATATACTGGAGCAATTAAGTGTATTTGTTTTTTATCTTATTACTAACCGGCCGATTGTAACTTTTCCAAATTGTTAATTGTAAAACAAAAATCTAGGCGATAAAAAAAATCAGAAAAGTGTTCTCTTTTTCAGAAAGATCATGTCCTCTATTACAGATAGAGCTGAGTCTAAGCTCCGCATCCACACATTATTTAAAATTATCAGTAATACAGTTCAGTGTTTTTCCTATACAAATATGCAGTAGCCATGATACAAATAAGAAAGACAGACATGTTTACGGTCTCCAATGAATAAAAGCACAGTTGCAATGAAATAGATTAATTGCTTGTATTTTCTGAATCGCACTGATTCCTCGGTTTTCTTCGCTGGTCTCTATAACTTTGAATAATACAATAACCAAGATTAGAAATGAAAGAAGACGATCTCTATTATATTGCAATATACGGACCCTGATATGAGTCAACGGTAAAGACAGAGTTTCCATCTTTTACTGAATGGAGAAATGAAAGCGACCTAATAACCAGATTGGTTAATCTGAGAATAAATATCAAGTAAGCATTTTTTGCTGCTTCACTTATTGCTCTTGAAATACTGAAATGCGAGCGTGTCAGATTCCTGGCACGATTATTGGTACGATTTCCCTACGGAGTAAGCTTCAGCGTACCCGTTCTGTCAAGCATATAAACCGGGTATGCTGAAGTTGTTTTAGCTAACAAACTGATATTGCATGCGAAGGGCGGCTGTCGTATATAACAAAAAAAAAGCCAATTGTTGGGCTAACGCCGGTTTGAGTCCAACTAATTGTACGTGCGTCGGGTTATTGTGTTACTTTTTGTATGGGCAATATCTCTCCTCTGCGAGATTCTGGCCCAAAAAGAAAATATCTCAGAATTTGATCAAGACGTCATTTTGGCTAGCGCCAGTTGTACCCAATATTGAAACTACACTTTCTTATTATGGAGCACATTAAAATTAGGCGTAGAGGTGTGACAGTTATATAATATCAGATCTGTGAAAGGGGTCACATAGAAATGCCAAATTAATCAGTGTTAATTAGGCTACAAGAATGCCAATGAGTGCAAAAAGTCTTATCGCTTGGATAAATTTTATAAGAAACGAAATAACAGCATTTAAAAAAAGATCTAGTTATAAGAATTATCATTTGAAAATCTAAATGAAATTTAAAAAATATTCCTTATACACAGACTTAATTTTCTATGCAATTGTCCCAAGGTACGTGTTGACTAATAGAGTACGAATTGACTACTGTACGAGGTGACCAGGTGACTAGATACCGTGTAGCCTTTTATAAAAATGTAGCAATGTCATCACTTGGTTTTATTCTGTTTTGCAAGACAGATGGTAACAGATTAGGAATATATTTGCCGAAGCACTTACCAATTCACAAAGGCATTTAGTTCGGCATACTTTGTCAAATATATAAAACGTTGTCAGACATCTATCTACCTAAAATGTCCGGCTAAATCATCTCGATGTTGATTGGCTACACGGTTAGTGTGCTTATTTGATTGGCTGCACGGTTAAACCCGGTTCTGCACGATACACGTTTTATTCATAGTTCTGATTGGCTACACGGTTAATCGAGCGTGAACCGTGAAGCATGTGCCGTTCGTGTTGCACGCGAATGAAACCGTGTGTACGAGGAACCCACACGCAGGCGCCACTGTAATCAACGAGTTGTTTGCACTTAATAGTATTATTTATACATGTATACACATAAAACTTGTCGACATGTGACGTTTTCAGTATAACTGTTTTTTAATGTAAAAGGTAAATTACTTGATCATTTTATGCTACATGAAGCACCTATCAGGATACATGTAATTTATGCTTGGTTTAATGACATTTTATTCCCCAACACTATTCATTGCTTCTAAATTGTATTTGCTTTATTCTGTAGCTTTGCTTGAATGTCATGTAGTTCAATACCAGATTCATCTATTGATACAAGGTGAAAATGAAACCCTGATTACTCAAAATACTACTAATTGCATATTTGCTACCGTTATCTACTGTTTTGTGCCAGAAAAAGTATGATGTAAACAGTTTTCTGTGAATTCATACGTCTGCAGCTTATATAATAGAGTTTGATGGTCAATTAAGTAAAAGGCTATCGTCAGTTCAGATACTACATGTATGTCTTTAATCATGCTTCGATAAGTTTTAACAGAACCGTGCAACAAGAGCAGAAAATAAGACAGTCTATAAGACAGCTACATCAGCCATCGCATGAAAGATTGTAGAGGATAACCTTTTACCTCTAAGGAAGCGAATTGAAAATCATGCGAAAGATATTTCACATGACATTAACCGTAAACTGTGACTCTGACCCAGTGATGTTGGTACATGAGTTCTGCACATTGTCTTGATGGGATAAACATTTGATCAAACTTGCATTAAAATTCTTCAGGGGTTAAAAAGATCTAGAGTGAACACAAACAAGATGTACAAGATGGCCATATAACGCTTACTTGGCTACATTTGCCTATACTACAAGGTCATCAATAGCAAAAGGGTCAATTTTGACCTGGGGATTCTAATTTGAGCAATCTTCATAGAGGTCCACAACATAATGCTAAATTCCAAATATTTAAGATCTGGGCCTAGTGGTTCAATACAAGACGATTTTTTAAAGTATTCTATGTTATATAAAGTGACGCCCCGTTAGGGTCAATTTAAATCCGGGGGTTATGATCTAAACAATCTTGGTAGAGGTCCACTGTATAACATCAAGCGACCCCTCTGAGTGGTCAATTTGACTCTGGATTCATAATTTGAACAATCTGTGTAGACGTCTACTAGACAATGCTACATGCCAAATGTCGAAGCCTTTTTGTTTTTTAAAGAATATTTTTAAAGATTTTCTGCATTGAATGGAATTATAAAACATCTGTGATAGGGCTTTATGTAAGGAACATCCCTACCGAGTTTCATCAACATTTGCGGAGTAGTTTCAGATGAGATGTCGTTTGAAGGGAAATGTGAAGGATGCAAAAAGCAATGGATAAGCTTGTGTTGAACTTGAGCAGGAGGGGTTAGAACATGGGTTCTGCAGATACTGTTGATGAAATAAACATTAACCAAAGTAATACGAATCTCCTTCCAGGTGTTGAGGTGTTATGGAGCGGACAAAAAGTGCCAACATGTGACATTAAGTGGAAGGGGACTTGATGAGCATGTGAGCAAATATATATGGAAGTACTTGGAGGGGTTTACTTTTTTTTTTATTATTCTTTTTTGGGGGGAGGGGGTTTGAATATTAACTTTTGAAACGGACACGAATGATGGACCTTTATCCATCTCCCGCTTCACCTTGGTGGATAATAAAACAAGAGCTGTCAGTGGGATATCATGCTCAGCTTTTCCAGTTTCATTAACATTGACCCAGTGGTTTCAGAGGAGATGTCGCTTTTAAGAAAAGTCAACGGACGTACGACGGACACCGGCAATCCTAATAGCTCACCTTGAAAACTCGATGTAAGCTAAAACAAGAGCTTTCAGTAGGACAGCACGCTCGACTTTTTAGTGCTTGCCTATAAAACAAAACTTTGACAGTTAAGGGCACACAAGACTTTAACTAGGAATTTCTAAGTACAAATCAAGAAACATTTTCACAGAGTTATCTTCTCTTGCTTACAGATAGGTCTCACGATGGTACATAAGTACTCCAACTTTCAAAGTAATATCTCAAATGGTTAAGTCAACAAGTGGACAAGAATGAAAATTTTAACTGAGTTTCTAAGTCAAAAAGGGCCATAATTCAAATAAAATCCTTGACAGAATTACCATCTCCTGCCCATGTTTTGGGATCATGATGGTGTATTCCAACTTTCAAATTTATATCTCAAACAGTTTAGTCAAAAAGTGGACTGGTACGAAAAACTTAACCAAGATTCTAAGTCGATAAAGCGTCTTAATTTTTAAAAAATATCCCTGACAGAGTTACCATCTCTTGCCTACAGATGGGGGTAATGATGTAAACAAGCATTCAAGTTTCAAAGCAATATCTCAAAGGGTTAAGGCAATAAGTGGATTTTACCCATATTCAATGTATTTTCTAAGTAAAAAAGGGGCATAATTCTGTCAAAAACCTTGACAGAGTTATGTACTCTTGTCTGTTGATGTAGGTTATGATGGTATAAAATTATGGTTAGTTTCAAAGCAATACCTCCAATGGTTCTGAAATAAAGTGAGGTGGAACGAAAAACTTAACCAAGCTCAATACACTTTCTAAGTAAAAAAAGGGCCATAATTATGTCAAAAACCTTGACAGAGTTATGAACTCTTGTCTGTAGATGGAGGTTATGATGGTAAACAAGTATGGTAAGTTTCAAAGCCATACCTCTAATACTTTTGAAATAAAGTGGGGTGGTAAGAAAAACTTAACCAAGGTGTGACACCAACGCCGACGCCGACGCCGACACCGACGCCGGGGCGAGTAGGATAGCTCCCCTTATCTTCGAAAAGTCGACCTAGAAACGAAGAAAACTAGAATAGCGATCGAGGAATTGCTACACATAAATATGTTATTTTACGAATAAAGTGTGTTTTGTTCAACGGTACCTTCTCACTTGTAGTTACAACTAAATGATAAAATAGTCCAGACAATGGTTAGGCTTATTATAAATATGATCTTGCTTTTTGAGTATTCGCACGGTTTGATATTTGAGTGACCAAGTTCATATTTCAATTGTAAAATTTCAAATTCAACCTAAAGATCATCGAAATAACAAACATTTTAGCTCATTCATGCCTATAATGTCAACTAAACAAGATTTCAAGCAGCTATGCCCCAACGCAGACGATAAATGCAATGCCGTCTGACCACGATTGAAGTTGTTACCACTTTGAATAACAATTATGCAAGACATTCTTATTCAAAGAAATGGAAAACTGGAAGATTTCATTGTAAAAGTCTAAGTGTAAATTGGTTAACCATTTTTAATGATAATCTGGTATGAAATGCGGCCTTTAATTATTGTCTTCTTATAACTGGATGACCTAGTTTAATAATACATATACAGTAATGATGTGACCAAGTTTAAAAATGGATGATCATTGGGATCCTTGGGGAAAACACTTACATGTACACGTGTTTATTATGTTTGGCTGCGACATGTGTCTTCACAAAATGTCCCTTTTATTGTCCATGTGGGCCACTTATGACTATTTTCAACTGAAACCGAGAGATCAAAAGACACAGATTTTATTATGATTGATCAAGCGTGTTCGCAATGTAATTTCGTTCGAGCAGTGTGACCTTAATGTTTACCCCATGTTCACTGATGATACAATTCTGTACTTAGTTTAGAGATCATCAGGACAACCATTCTGGCCAATTTTAAGATCATGGAGCGCTAACGGTGGCCTCATGTGTGTCCACAAGGATTCTATTTATCTATATGACATTGTTTAGACCAAACGAGACTGCGTTTTAAACTATACCTAGAGATCTTCACAGTTACTCGTCTAATCCCCTGATATATATCGTTTGTGACCAATTTTCAATTGCATCTTTAAAAAAGTTGCAATTCACATATTTATGCCAATATGACAGATAACCTGATAATTATTTCTCAGTATCATTTGATCTTAGATAACAGAATAAGATATCGAACATAAGCACAGACCACAAGCTGTGTTGAGCAAGTTCTCTCCCCCAAGTGATTATTGATTGACCTGAGAATTTAAGTAAAATAAAATCCACTTAAGGACTACGCTATGACATACATTTGAAATTGCCTGTGATTGCCTTACGACAGAAATAAAAAGGTATCAGTTAAGGATATACCTTTAAATTTTAAGTCCATGTTTTGCACAGCTTTCTACAAAACTACATAGCCTGAACAAAAATAAATCAATATTTCTATATAATATAAACATCCGTGTATATGTACAGATGAAAAAAGCCCTCGTAAAAAGGTCCCCATCATCAAAATGTACCAAAGTTCAAGGTTTTATCATGATACAGAAATACTAAAAGATTTGAGGAGATTGTGATTTACAATGCTGCGAGTGAAGGAATAAACATAACATATACATACGGACAAATATCATTCAGTGTACTGAAATAAAAGGCCCATCTCCAGATTTACGATTATACAAGCCTTTAACTATTCAAGTAGATCACCTATGGTTTGTTATTAGAATAAGAATTTGACAACATTCTGTTTCCATATGGACACTTGATACAAGTAAACTATTACTGCTAAATCAGCACAAGTACACCCATAAAATGGAGAAGGGATGTCTACTTTTAAGTAGTGTGTTATTGAGTGTCATATCTAGGTTGTAGCAAATACCCAATACCTGTTGTTGTCTTTTTCAGGTTTCAAGAGATCAGAGTCACCACTCTAAAATGACTCTACGTTATTTCAGAAACTAAAAAAACACGTGTTTACTATCAGTCAAATATACAATTTTAACTCATAACTTAAAGTGTTCAAAATGAATTTAAGTTGAAAACTTAATAAACCTTTAATATTCGATTTTGTCTTTTACAATGTATTATTATCAAATCTTGTCGCTTGGAAAACTTATATTCTCTGCTCATAGATGCTGCGGGTTTCCAATAAGAGTTAAACAAACGGTTACAACGTTTGTCAGAACTATCTGTGCCATATCCGAGAATAAAGCGCTCTACATAACATATCTAAACATGCATAAACACCCTGGACCAGAGTTTACATTTACTTAAGTGTTACTATTTGAGTCCAAGTGTTGCATACATGTCATTGAAATATAAACCTATATAGATATACTTGGCTTATTGGGACCTATGCTGTTACATGTACTATAGGCAGCCTAGAAAATTTCCCATTCACATGCAGATCTAAAACCTTTTCTTACACAATTCAATTGTTTGCAAAATACCCTTCTTATGTTTATTGTCTTCAAACTTTGTTTAGATTGTCTTCGAAGTTCGTATACAAGGTATACCGTTCCAAATTCTAACGTCCCAATTCGATTCGCCTTTAGTTGAAATAATTCCGTGCTATCTTAAATTACAAACTTTTTGCTGCAAGTTATTTACTAACGATATCATTGTTATTGGTCCTGTGGATTTAAAAATTGTCAGTCCTGTTTATTTAAAGATTGTATCAATATTACAAGTCGAGTTATACACTTAATAATACGAAGAAAATTGGGCGAAATACACATGTTCTATGCACAGCTTTCAACATAGACCAGCGGCAGGTTCCACTCGTATCAAGTAAGTTTTGAGCGAAGTAAGAAACCATTGATCGGTCACGTGCTCCTCCACAGAGAACATCTCATTCTCAATACTACTATACACGGCACTGGTGCGCCGTGTAATTTGTAAAATGTGTGTTTAAGGCACAAAGTGCACGGGATGTTTTCGGCTGTAAAGTACTAATACAAATATGGTGACATTATTGAAACAAAATTCTAAGTTAAAGAAAACATGATTTTGTATGGTATCTGCTGTCAACAGATCATAATGAGTACACATCCATTATACAGCCTTTGAATTGGATTTAATGAAATGTGTATATGATATTTACGTCTGGGATAACCTAGACAAATTTAGTCATGCGCTCATTTTGGAATGGTTAAACATTCCTCAGGCAGAAATGATCTTTGCACCATCGATGCACTGCAGTGGTCAACTCAAGAGGTGGTCATACCCGTTATTAGATGCTATTTTTGTTTTTAACCACTACCTCACTTGGTAAAAAATTCCCCCATTTTCTGTTAACCTTCAACCATAATTTTTGCACTAAACGATGCATAATGGAACACTCTTTAACCATGAACATATCAATAATTTCCCCGATTTGTTTTTATCCCGCTATGCTCAAGCAAACTTAGCGGGAAATTATTTTTTTGTATACTTCTGTCTTTTGATTTTTGACGACGAAGTACTTATCTCGTAGTCAGACATCTATTTTATCAAACAAAAGTCGCCAGGAAAATTGTAAGACATAAGTGGGCAGATAATCACAAGACAGAAGTCAATGTAAGGACTGAATGCCAGTCTAGTGTAGAAGTGTAGAACCCTTCTTTTAATTTAAAGAATGTATGAAAAGCTTACCTTCCACATTTATAGTATAGTTGATTGAAACATTCCCGTCATAACATTCAATAACTTTGGTGTCATCTTCCTTGAGCACGGGATCGATTGTAAAGACGAAATTCCCAGCGCTTATATTTGGGATGAAAGAGAATCTGCTAGGATTTGACATATTTACAGCACATGAAACAAATCCACATTCAGCCACCATCACAGAATCAAACTTCCATGCTTGAGAGCCTCCATATGGATTTTCTTTGCAGTTAAGACTAACTGCAGAATTGAGAGCAAAGCTTTTCCCGTCAGCAAGCGTATTGGATAGGCTGATTGTAAAGGACGCTGAAAAAACAATATTAGTTAATTTGTATAAAACGCGAATTTAAAAAAAAAATTGTTTCGTAGGGGCTTTTTCTGTGTCTTCGTAGAACTTGAATGTTATAAGGAGCACTTTTATTATGGCCTCTGATTACAATGTACATCAATAGGAAAACAATATACTGCATTTCTGATAATAACGTAATTATTCTCTTAAACAGTAACCTTTCTATTACATGTAGATCCAATTCGATATTCGTATCTGTTTCAAATGAGATCGTCATTCATTTTCTTCTATATGACATTTCAAAGCAGAAACATATTACTTAAGTATTGTAGCATATATTCAACCTGTAACAGGTACCCGTTACGAATTCATTCATGCGTGAAATTCACAACAATCAACCATAATATAAACATGAAACGCACACAAATAGCGAATTTTACCTATACAACGAGACTAGTTGAAACAAATAAGCCAGAAACACGAACACAAAAAACAACAATACATGTATAACATACACTTCGTTTTGAAATAATTATCAGATGTTCACAGACTTTTCAACGAATTCTCTTTAAACCGAGTCTTGTAGGCTGTTTGGAAGAAGCCATTAATACGTTTATACTTAAAATTGGGCGAAAATTATTAATAGAATACGGAAGATTTTATATGATATAAAGTCTGTGAGAATAATTCAAAATATGTGATCATTACATATATATTGGGTGGCCTAAATTACACTGCAAAAAAAATAAAAAGTTATCATTTGCAAATAAATTTATTGGTAAATACATAGGAATTGTTGAAAGTATTTAAATAAAACCAACAAGGTCAATATTAGACCTGACCAGTGTAACTGTAAACGTACATGTACATGTAAACGTACTCTGTATTTGAACAATGTATTGAGGGACCATCTCAAGTTAGAACAACAATACAATATTATGTCAAATTTAGTTGTTTACGATGGACACTCATACCAATGCAAATGTAGACAATTAATGGTAATTTATCACACAGGTGTCTCCGGACCGTACAATTGCATGTTTAACAATTATTACTTCGCAGTTAATAGTGCGTCTATTAAGTTTCTTTACACATCATTCGTTCATCTAAGGGCTGTCTGATTTATTTGACAGTCCGTATATGCATTCATTAGCGAATGTCGGTTAGGGTATATTCTGTCATCAAGCGAAACACATTCATCAATAAGTGGAAGTTCTTGATGTCCAAATTTTGTCATTAGGTTAATCTGGTACTGTTGAGGGTGATGGTGGTGATGATCGTTATGGTAATGAATGTTGGTAGTATGACAATAATGATATAGCTGACGACGACGATGATGATGATGATAATGATTATCATTATTAACCAGGTTTTTTCTTAAAACCTGGTAATTACAATGGCGTTGTCGTATGTGTATTGGTTTCCGCTCAAAAACTTTAGTTAAGAGTGACCAATTGCAATGAATCTTGGTGCGTATGTAGCTTGCGTAGAGGGGGCTCTATGCTCTATGCCAAGGTCACTGTAACTAAAAATAGAAAAATTGTTTCCGCGCAATAACTCAAGGTAGGAGTGACCAATTGCAATCAAACTTGGCGTGTAGGTAGATTGTGTGGAGAGGAAGCTTGAATTCGCAGTTTGGTTACTAAAATCAAAGTCAATGTCACTGTTACTAAAATATAAAAATAGATTTCGATCAATAACTCCGGCTATACTAGGAGTAACGAATTACAATGAAAATCAGTGTGTAGGTAGCTTATGTGGAGATTTGCATTGCATTTTGGTACCTAGGGCCACGGTCAAGGTCACTTTTATTGAAAAGATTGTTTTTAAATTCTAAAATTGTTCTGAAAAAAAAAATTTCTGAGTGGGGGGGCTCAAGGTCACTGTAATTTTATATATTTTTTTTTAAATATTAATAAAACATTTTCTTTGAGGGGGGCGGGTGTTAATGTCAATGTATTTTTTAAATTCTCATATTTTTGGTCATATCGCTGTTGTTTTTTGGTCAAGGTCACTTGAAGATTTTTTTTTCTTATTTTAGATTTTCTCCCGGTACCATTGAAAACCTGTGCTGGGGACATTATTTGTTTTATTTTCATAAGGGTACAACTGATGTTGATTGGACAATAACGAAAACGACGATTTTGATGAAACTGATTATTGATTAATGTAATTGCAAGGATATATCTCTTTATGATGATTATGATGATGGTGTATATGCTTTATCTTGTATTAGTTCTACAGTACACAATAGTAATGATTATTATTAGGATAATAGTGAATGGTATTATATAATAATGAAGACTTTTTGATAATGAACGTAACCAAGATTTCCTATGATACTAGAATCGTTTGAGATCACCCCCGAAATTAGGCAGTGGTACGTTGTACGTTTACATTTACGTGTGCAGGTGCGAGTGCGCTGGTCAGGTCTACTATGATCCACTGCACCACACAAAAATATTCTATATCATCATGCAAAGCAAATGGTAGTTGCCCACAATAGAGTATATTATTACTCCTACGAATATTCACTATAATTGAACAATGATATTCTATGACCATGAGTGACAATCATGGATGTTTCCATACCAAAACGAGTCACAATAAACTAAGAAAGAGGGCCAAATAGCCTCACATATGTATATTGCTCACTTGAGACCTACTTATGACCCAGTGTGACACATTTCAACGCTAACATATAATATATCATAAGTAAACAATAACATTATGTTTAACCTAAACAAGACAAACATTGTGAAAATTTTTATGAAGATTGGATATAAATGTGGCCTCTATAGTGCTAACAAAGTATTCCTCTGATTTCACTGTTTGACCTAGTTTTTGACCCCAGACGACCCAGATTCGAACGTGACCTTGAAATCATTGAGAAAAACATTCTGACTATGAAAATTGTCTATTAAATGTTGCCTCTAGAATATAAAGAAAGTTTTTCTTTGATTTGGCCATGTGATCTAATTTTTGACAATATTGAGCCAGATTTGAACTTGACCTAGAAATTATTAAAACATTCTGACCAATTTTCATGATGATTGGGAAATAAATGGAGCCTCAACAGTGTTAACAATGTTTTTCTTTGATTTTACCGTGTGACCTTGTTTTTAACCCAAAGTGACCCAGATTCAAACTTACTTGAAATCATTAATCAAATGCTGACCAATTTTCATAATGATAAGGTTTTAAATGTCACTTCTACAGCCCAGTCAGATTCCGTTTCTTGAGGCGCTTTAGTACTGGAGGTTTTACAACGCAGGAGAAGAAAATCCACGCAGTATCGCGTTGCGTTAGGATGTAGACGCGGTGGGTTCGCCGCGTAGGACATTTTTTGAGATGCGACATATACCATGTAGGGAGACGCGGCGTAAAAGGTAAACTTTTTCCTTTAAAAGTATGCATCAATTTTATCAACATTTTCGTTCATGAGTTATGGGAAAACATTTTGTTCGTTTTAAAAATAAGTGCTAATAAGTTTTTGCCTTATTAATGTATGCATAATATTGAAACCTGCATCAACAAAATCAAATGTAAGCTGCTAAATTGATAACATTGAATTTTCCAGCTTTCAATAGGGGTGATTACATATAATATCGTATACCTGTCATAGTTACTTAATCCTGATTGGCCGATAGCGCTCACGTGCCTGGTCCACACAAGTATGTGTAGACCTGACAAATGATGTGTAGACCTGTATGGATTTTAAGACGGCATTTTTTGTTAAATTTTCGCAGGATTTTCAATACTAAAGACTAATGTTTCGGTCAATACATAGTTTTGCGGACCTGTGAAAAATTACATTGACATCGAATCGGTCAATATCACCTTTAACAGGTCCGCAAAACTATGTATTGACCTCAAAATTAGTCTTCAATTATATAATGTATCAAAGGGTTTATTCCTGAACAATTACTGAATATTAAACAGTGCAGAACTGATCACGATCTACACTGATAGACAATTCATGCCAAAGAACTTGCTGCTAGCATGGCATCTGTTACTTATCAAAGCAACGATCTCTCAGCCGTGACTGCATCTCCATACACAGTCAAGTCAAGTCAAGTCAAGTCAAAAGTTTACTAAATGTAGTAAAGGCCTCCGGCCCAAGATACACAACATATATTTATGATACATGTTATCAAATCAAATAGTTGTAATCCCACAAAATAAACACTCACTGGAGTTGGCATACCCTAAACGTTGTTTTCATTATCTGAACCAAGTATGTCATTAAAGCTCTGTATTCTACTGCCAGATGTATACCAATTTAAGAGATACCGATTCCGGATCTCACTGAATTTCTCACAATGGAAAAATACGTGATATTCACATTCAACAATATTAGTGTTACGGTGAATGTCCACGAAAATAAAGTAACAGCTTAATGCTCATTATTCAAGTAATCTTTTGACCGTTACCGCAATATAAAATAAAATGTTTAACAGATGCATTTAAGGGATAATCGGACCCTTGGTTAGGCAATAATTGAGCACAAAATGTTCTACATGCGTGCATTTGAAAAGCAGTCATTTTTAATGCATTCAGGACACACGTTAAACATACACGTTAACTTTACATAACACATCTTAATTAGCCTCATGAACATATTTAATTACGGGAATAAACAGCATTAGATTTTGTGTCATTTACTATTTGGACGCAGGTTCGATTCCTGTGCATTATGTTGAATTAACTATACCTATTGCATTGTTCAATACATAAAACAGCGGTGGTGTAGAGGTTAAGGTGTCTGCCGTTCATCCCGGAGGTTGCGGGTTCGAGCCCCACTGGGGTGACAACCGTACCTCCTCATATGTCACCACTACTGTTTTTTCCAGGAGCGGACTCGAGAGTGACTAGATAAGCTGCAAGCTTTCTTCACAATCGAGCTAAAAGAAATTAGTACAAATTAATACATAACACAGAGAGTTATACCTGAGGCGGAATTCCTTTATTTCTGTTTAAAAAGATGTGTTCTGAAATCTTTTTTTAAATTTCATTACTGGGTATACATGGTTCGGAACGGTCTCCCTGATAGATGCAGTATAGGTTGGACAGTTGAGGATATCTACACGTATATTATGTGCAACAGTCATTATTACTGACTATTCACCTCCGATCGTACATTTCTACGTCACATACTTATGGTATCATCCCTCCTCACTTTTAATTCAGAAATTGGAAAATGGTTATGTCCCTGTGTTATTAATCTCTTTTAATTATATACGTGTCAAAGTTTCATAATTACACAAAAACTTATGTCCTTTTCCGTTTTCGGTGACTCGTTCATTCGCGGATGAAAACAATACCGTATTTTAATTTAAATTATACTAACTCATTTTTTCTGGGTTGGCAAAAATGTTTTACAACTTTTTTTCAATAAGAAACATTGAAAGTGATGACGGGGCTTAAACAATTATTTCAACCATTTCTGGATACTTTCTGTCTTTTTGGTAGTACACTTTATTCTATATAGTATAAGTATATTTTTACATGACGATACTAACAAACAAATTGTAAATAAGCTTCACTAGAGAAATATTACAGACGGAGTATATAACACATCTTTGATTATAATTATACTCACGTTACTATCTTACATTTATGATAATTTGGAGTATTAACTTAAATGTAAGAAATGTAAAAATACATACTTCACCAAGTTGAACGCTTTCAAACAGAAACATTTCGATATGGAAAATAATTACACTGAAGGAATGATTTATGCAAAATTGCCGTATGGGTTGAGGTATTACTTTTTCATCTCACATTTCTCAAACACGTTCATACATACAAGTAATTATGGTAACTAAAAATTACTGGTATCTATAACTAAATAAAACTGATAATGTATTTGTGATAATATAGAATACATCATTATTGCAAAACACAGTTTTATACATGTGTACAACTGTACACTGTATTTCATTTCATCGCTCTAACCTATATTGTCAATAACATGCAGAAATATGCCGCGAGACGCGGAGTGACGCGGCGGAACTAGTTGTCGCGCTTGACTAATCTTTTGTTTTTCAGATGCGGCGATTGAATGGCGCGTGCATTTTTAGCATGTCGCGTCACGCGTTCAATTTTCCACCGCAGATCCACGATTTCAGTCTCTTATTTTCACGCCGCGTGGACGCATACGCATGGGATTTGCCTGGGCTGAACTGTATAGCATACACAAGATGTTTCTATAATTGTGACATGTCTTAACCCATGATAACCCATATTCGAACTCGACCTAGATTTTATAAAGACAGCCATTCTGACCAAATTTCAAGAAGTTTCTACGAGTTGACAGCGTGATACAGATTTTGACCTCAGATGACATATATTCAAACAATACCTAGATATCATCAAGACAATCTTTTTGACCACGTTTCATGAAGAACTACTGAAGTTATGCAACTTCTATTGCATAAACAAGGTTTTACTTTGATTAAAGGGACATACCCTACAATTAATAGATAACTTTCAAGAATCTAACAAAATGAGCTTTTTGACGTAAAATGAAAGTTAAAACATTTTTCAGGAATAGCATATAATCATTTAAAGACGTCTCATTTGTACTCAAAACGCCAGTATACCGACCTTTTATATCCACTTAAAACATTAGGAAGCTAGTCCTTACTAGAGCCATTAATGAAGGTGACGACTACCCCCGGATGCTTCCTTGACACAGTTATTCTACTGTTTTGTTAGACTAAGTCGCATTGACATAGTAGAGGAATAAGAGGCGACGGGTTCTGGATATTCAGTTGCAGTTGCTTGGCGTGGAATACAAATTTAAGAAATTTCAGTTGATTTCGGCAAATTTAACCCAAGCATAATTTGCCGATGAATTGAATAATTAAGTTTTGGTACTAATCACTCCTTTGATTTTCATAGATTTTTAGGCAGTATTAGCTTAGAAATAGCGTGGAAAGTCAAACAACTCAACTTGAACCAGACGACTTGTATGCAAAAGTCAAAGGGCATAACTGAATGATCAAGAGATGTTTGTAAAACAAATAATGCATTCCACTCCCAGTAACTGAAATTGGGAAATTGCTAATGTTCTAGATACCCGGAAGTCATCAGAGTTCAGAGTCACCATGTTCTGAATTCTGATAAGCAATAACCCTTGCAAGTTTGAAAACACTTAAAGTCAAATGGTTGTTAAAGCAGTTTTAAATGCAGGGTCACTAGGACCTTGAATATTAACCTAGTGAACACTAAGTATATAGTTGTAACCTGCTCTCATACTCTTTACTCCTATCAAGATTGAGGCCATAGCTCAAAGAACGTTTAAGTTATTAAGCGGAAATGATTTGTAAAAGCAAGATCATTTTGACCTTGACTTTTGAAGTAGTGACCTCAAAATAAATAAGGATAATCCAATATTTATATCTAAATAAAACTATAGCCCTGTCAAGTGTGAAGATCTTAGATCAAAATACGGTCATATTATTGAGCAGAAATGGTTTTTAAATGCAAGGTCACTTCGACCTTGACCGCTTACAAAGTAACCTAAAAGGTTACAGGGTTAATCTAACGTCAGTTGCCAATGTCCATACCAAGTTTGAGACCTCTAGCTCAACATATCAACAAGCTATTGAATATAATCCTATTTTGAAATTGGAGGTCACTGTGGTCTTCACCTGTGACCAAATTTCCTTGAAATGATTTGGGCTTATCTGCTTTCCATAACCAATATCCCTACCAAGTTATGATCTCTAGTTCAAAGCATTCTCGAGTCGAGCGAAAACCGTTTTTAAATGCGAGGTCACTGTGGCCTTGACCATTGACCCAATGCTCTCTAAAGGAAAAGTGTCTAACTACTGTCCTTGACCAATGACCTACCCAATTTATGTCAGAGCGTCCACAAGTTATTGAGCAGAAACGGTTTTTTTAAATGGTTCACGCTGTGACTTTGACCTCAAAATGAAAAGAGTTTATCTACTGTCCATGATCAATGTTCCTATCAGGTTTGAGACATCTGGGTCACAGCCTTTTCAAGTTCTTTAGCTAGTGACCTCCTTAGCATTTTACCTAGTGGTTTTCAAAATGTGTAGGAGACCCCTACTGTCCATAGCCATAGTCACGACCAATATCCACCACGTTTAAGACCTCTTAGTCAAAGCCTTCTCAAGTTTGTGAGCGGAAACTGTTTTAATTTTAGGTCATTTTGACCTTGACCTGTGACCCAGTTACCTCAAAATGAATAAGCTTTATCTACTGTCCATCACCAATTTCCCTAGCAAATTTAAAAACACTGGGTCAAAGCCTTTTTAGTGGAAGCCAAATATCTACCGACCGACCGACTGCTTCACAGCAATATACCCCCACTTCTTCAAACATGGCCACTGGCACCAGGATACGAAACTGCCTTGTACTGTTAACAAAATACCCCAATTTTACCAAAATAATACCATTTCATGAAAAAAAGAAATATTGTCAAAAAGTTATTTTCAGACAAACCCCCGTATACACTGTTCTATATTATTCACATATAGAACAGTGAACAGTGTATACGGGGGTTTGTCTGAAAATGACTTTTTGACAATATTTGTGGGTTTGTTTTCATGAAATGGTATTATTTTGGTAAAATTCGGGTAGTTTGTTAAAATTACAGAGCAGTTTAGTACTCTGGTGCCAGTGAACGTGGCATACAAATTATTTGCATTTAACTTGCCGACAATATGCACAACTGGGCTTGTTGTTCTTGAGAACTTCCATTGCATTCTTGTTTTTTTTTCCAAGAAATAGCTTATACAAACATCTCAATGTTCAATATACATGTGTATGTATGAAAAATTCAACTGTCTGTAACCCAATGAAATAAAAAGCATCCGCGCGCAACATGCAAACGATGTGCGCAAATAGGATTGGTACTAACCAATGCGGTGAAGTTTCATTAATTTCAGACAGTTGTTGCCGATAAATAGTCTAGTTAAATTTGATTTTATTTAAAGCCTTTCTTATTTATTTGATTATAAAATTGGTTAAAATTACTTATTTACGTACAGTGTTAGGGTACGCCTTTTCAAGGAGCAACTATTTACACTGATAGATAACCAAATGACATTAATTTTGTGAAATGTAACCATCAAATTATATCTAGTTAATTTTGCAATTGTTTAAAGAAAATATTAAAAGTTACCTGATGTCAACGGTGCACACAAAAGCAAAAAATATTCCGAAGTTACGAACATCTTGATCAAATCTGAAAAAATAAATTACATCCTTAGCGATATTTCAAATAATTTTAAAAATGTCAGTCTTTTCCAATGACATAATTAATATAACCACGAACTTTGCAAAACCAAATGACATAATCAATATGGGATTAACATGTAGAATTTTAAAGGCAAAACTAAACCTTTACCAAATTTTTTTATTGTATTTAGAAAATATACAAACATATACATTTTGGAAAGGTGTTCCAGTCTCTAAACTATTAAAATAAAATAAAGTTTTGTAGATTAAGAGCGCAAAATGTTCAATTATCTCGAGCCCCTGTGGCCTTGACCTTAGACCTTGTAACCCGAAACATAGACCATGCACAACAAGGCATGGTACTAATCACTTCTGTGAAATATTAATAAATTGTGACCTGGGGTTTTTGAGATTAAGAGCGCACAAGATAGAACTAACTCGAGCTCCTGTGACCTTGACCATTGATCTAGTGACCCGAAACATAGACCATGCACAACTAAACATGGTACTTATAGCTTCTGTGAAGTATCATTAAACTTTGACCATAGGCTTTTGGAGACTAAGCGTCCACAAGATTTTAATATCTCGAGCCCCTGTGACCTTGACCTTTGACCTAGTGACCCGAAACATGAACCTTGCGTAACTGGATATGGTACTTATCACTTCTGTGAAGTATCACTTAATCCTAACCATTGGATGTTGAGATTTAGCGTCCCCACGACTTTCTTATCTCGTGCCGCCGTGACCTTTATATTAGTGACCCGAAATGCACTTAAGCATGGTAATTATCACGTCTGTGATGTATCATTAAATTTTGACTAGGGGTTTTGGAGATTTAGCCTACACAAGATTGCGTCTACAGACGTACAGACAAACGGACCGTCGGACAATCTGAATGCAGTGAAGCCCCCTCCCCCCAACCCTTACACTTTTTGTTCGGGGGTAATAACAAGTGGTGTTGATCACGACCGCAAAATGAAGTTAAAATGCAGTAAAACGTCGATAACTCGAAGTCACACGGACCCAAGTAAAATCCTCGAGTTATCCGAATTCCGAGCATTTACAAGTAAAATTATCTCCTACTATGGGTCTTTTTAATAAATTGCACTGATTTCCACATCTGTTACGGCCAGTAATGGTGCCGTTCATCTTAACTATACACTAGTTTTGTTATAGACCTACCAAAATTAATGTACATACATGAATTTGCGAAATAAAACAAAATTTATGTTTATTTCCACGGTACCTGAGTGACTTGTTATAATACTCGTGACATTTTCAAAGAAAACGTTTTACAAATGTCATCTACGATACCCGAAGTAATTTATTCCAGTCATAGACAAAAAAAATATTATCAAATTTTATTTCAAATTGTTTACACTTGTAATGATGTATTAATTTTATTTCTTCATACAAATACAAATATAAATAGTTTATTTCACTCAAGTCATGTAAATAAATGACAATATGAGGTAAACATACTGAATCATTACATATAAATCGAGGCTAATATAACATTACTAATCAATGAGGGTTGATAAATAATATCAATAAGATATGAAAAAAAAAGTTTTAAAAGAATGTGAGAGAGTAACCATATCATTGCTTTTGTGTTATCTTTTTCTAGAAATTCTAGAACAAACAAATAATTTCTTTAATAAACTCACAGATCTTTCTATATTCAACTTTTTTGTTTATATTAGTGTTCATAATTTCTTCAAAATGGAGGATATTGGGTCTTCTGTAATACTTATTTTTCAGATATTTTTTTCTGCTGTCTAATAAAAATGAGCATTCTAAAAGGTAATGAAACTCGTCGCCAATGCCATTATTTCATTTAGGACAAATACATGTACGTTGATTTAATGGAATTCTGGTCCTAGTTTCTATTTCTATTGGTATCCTGTGATTTCTTGTTCTGAATTTAACAATGTAATGCAAATATTTCTGAGGAGTGTTTATCAAGTATTTTTCAGGTTCGAATTTATGTTTGAATAGTTTATAATTTCAACAGTTGCTAGAGTTTTCAATCACTGAAAACCACTCATTTAAATAAAATAAAATAAATCTGTTAATTTCTGTTGGACTGTTGCCTTTGACCATTTAGAATTTGCAAATTCGTGCTTAGTCTATATATATATCAAACCAAAATCAATCAGTATATTTTGAACATTACTTAACCATTGAAACCTTTTACCCTGTGCATTATTTGTATATTTATATTGGCTTAAAATAATGAGTACAATGTTCAAGATAGCTTGTTTGTAGTTGGTATTACTAGATTAGCCCAAAAAGATATGATTCTTGTTTTAATATCAATACTTAAAGGTTTAACGCCAGTTTCGCCGTATATAACGCAATTTGGGGTACAACTTTTCACTTTTAATACAAGTTTTAAAAATTTCAATTGCACTCTTTCACTCACATCAAGATTGCCATATCCCCAAATTTCACAACCGTAAAGTAATATAGGTTTGACAGTTTTCATAAAAAGGTCAATTTGCATATCAACTGGGATACAAAGGGCTCTTGCCTTTTTTAAAAGTGAATACATTGCTTTTGTAGCTTGCTGTGCAATTTCACGTTTTGCGTTATATAAAGAACCACTTCTACTAAATAATATACCTAGATATTTATATTCATTCACAACATCCAATTTGTCATTTTTGTATATACATTGATAATTTCTTTGTCTTCCCTTGGAAAATACTAACACTTTTGTTTTAGAAATATTTACCGTTAACTTCCAAAGTCACAACTTCACAATAGTCTCTATAAACATTTAACGCATTTTGTAAATCTTCCGCTGATTCTGCAACTATGACTGTATCATCAGCGTATAATAAAACAAACAGTTTTACAAAGGTCAATACTGAGTTATCAAATTCATGTTTGGTACATGTTATATCGCTGACAGCTCCAATAGAGTTAAAAAAATCATGTAAATCATTTAAATACAGAGAAAAGTGCAGAGGTGACAAATTTTCACCTTGTCGAACGCCAATGTTGCATATGAAAAATTCAGAGTGTACACCATTTGCAGAGACTCAAGATTTTGCATTTTCATACATGTTTCTAACAACGTTCAGAAAATTTCCCTTAATATTATGTGAAATAAATTTAGTCTAAAGAGCATTTCTCAAAACAGTGTCAAAAGCAGCTTTAAGATCAACAAAAGCACAAAATAGTGTTTTCTTGCAGCTTTTTTCAATATTCAATAAGACAGGAAAGTACAAACATATTATCAACTGTTGAAAAATGCTTCCTAAATCCAGCCTGAAACTGGTTAATAGCATCATTATTGTGTGAAAATTTCTGTAGTCTTAGATTCAAAATTGACGTAAATAGTTTCCCTAAATCACCTTTAGTTCTACTGTTAAGACTTAAAAAAAAATTGTGACTCATTTTGAATTTCCGTAAATGGATCATCAGAGTATTCTGGTGGCACATATACGATACCATATAAAATATCATCATGTTTGGTCAATAGCTTTGATAGTACAAACTATGATACGAGTCTGCTTTTTGTTTCTAAAACATGCACAAAAGGAACGAATTTTGTATTAACCCCTAAACAAATGCCACCTGATTTCCTTTTCATAATATTATTTCTGTGCTTAAAAACAAACTAAAATTTAAAACTCCACACTACTTAATGAGTCTAGCTTAGTTTCCTAAAAACCTATAATATCATAATTTTGAATAACTCACAAAATTCTGGACATATTTGTTTACTATACAAACCGCACGAATTTAATGACAAAATTTTAATACAGTCATCTTTATGATTGTTCACATGTGCACAATCTAATAAATATAGTCTATAAGGTTCCTTGTTCGAGTTTAGATTTCCATTGTTCGTGTTATTCGATTTATGGCACCTGTTACATGTCATAAAAGATATCTCTCCCTGTCTGTCTTATTGTTTATTATTTCCACGATGCTCAAGATTCACTGTGTCCTGTTGATCTCCGGGGACGCTAGCCGACGAATCAACTAGGTGAATTGAATTTGTAAGTGTTTGCTATTTTGAGGCTCCGCCTCATGGTTAATGATTTGGGGAGTAGTGTTGTCTCGAGATTTGTGTTTGTTTCTAACTGAAGATTGTGTTCGGAAAGAGTTTTCAAGCGAATGAAACCTATTTGGCGTTGTAAAGTCAATATGTTCCCAAGATGCTGGCTTCTGATTGGGTCTATTTGGAGAGGCTCTTCTAGACATATGCGGCGCCCTATTTGGTGCCGTGTTACTTGAAATGTTTGCATTTGGAAGATTTTGTGTACGGGCGGGTTCCAATTTTTGCGCAATAGGATTATAAAGTCTGTTATTTACGTATAATTGGTCACGAACAAGTAAACATTTATTCTTTTTATCTTTCTTAAATTGCCGCATAACAGGAAAAAGGAGCCGTCTACGCTTCTCAATTTCTTGCGGGAAGTGCTCATTAATGTAGTGACCAGCTTTCTTTTTGTTAATTTCTATACCAGCTTGTCGAATTCTTTGTCGATCTTCAGAATTTGAAAATTTTACCACAGTTGGTCTTGGGCGACTTCGATCAGGGCCTCTAACTCTGTACACTTGCACGAACTGAATGTTTTCAATTTTGACAGTGTCATATTCGTTTACCGTTAGGTCGTTTTCAATGTAGTCCGTTAGAAAAGTACGGAGAGAATGCTCGCAATTTTCGTTCGTGTCTTTAATTGGTTCACTGTGAAAACAAGGTTATCATTCATATTTCTACACGCTTGTGTTAAAAATTTATCATTCAAATCTGTTTATTGCTCTTGGAGTCCCATAACTGTGGCATTTAGTCTGTAATGATCTAATTTAAGGTCGCTGATTGTTTTAGAGCAATTGTGTTTATGCTCATTGAAGTCATCTGTTAAGCTACTTAAGGAGTCACAGCAAACTTCCATAAATTGTATTTAAGAGTGTATTTAATGGTTTTCAACTTTCATTGCATGGTTTTCGACTTTTAAACTGGACATGTCACTCCTGAGCTTGGATATTTCTGTTTGGATAGTACTTAACTTGGATATGTGCCCCTCAATACTTTGTAAACGTGATTCCATTTTCTTCACTAAATTAACCAATTTGTTTTGCATATCAACTGTTTTGTGTTCAGGAGATCTTGTTTCCTGCAATGACATCTGAGAAGGTTGAGCTAGAAATGGCATTGGATAGGGGGGTATCAAACCTGGAAATCTCATTTGTCCGCTAGGGCTTCCGTGTCGCATAGTTTCATACATTTGGGCGGAGGTAGGGGGTTGATGATAGTATGGTGGTACACAGTATCCACAGTCATTTTGTTGCACAGATATATTTCCATTGGCAGAATCTTAACACTGTGATACAAAACACGACACTCGCAGACAAACGCTTTCTTTATTTTGGTCTCATTGAATCAAAAGAATAATTGGTTTAAGATGGAGACAATCAAATGTGCGAAAATATGTTATGCAGTTGAGCCACTAAACGAAAAATTGATCAGCATTAAACAAACACTCATTGGCAATAATTATTAACAATAGAAGATTTTCTTGCGACGTGCCACAACATAAAGAAACGCCAGCAAATGTGTGAACATATTTATTTAATCGGCAACTTCGAGTTACCGCAGGTAAATTAGTAGGAAAATACCCGGCCGGACCGCAGGTGTTCCTCGAGTTGCCGAGTTACTGATGCTCGTGTTTTCCATGGTGATGTGTAGTTAAACGTATAGGAAATACAAGCTGTACAAGGTTAACCCTCTTTATCAACAAAATGTTTTGCATTTTATACATCGATCCCTGCCAAAGGGAAATGTGTCACAGAACTTTGAAAACAGTAGTAGCTAAAATGTCATGGTCATTGTCGTACAGTTATGGGGTATAACCATCTTACACAGCATGCTTACGACCATTAAGGGGGTATAATGGTGACGTTTGGGATTTTTGCACTTCCGGAACTTTAAATTAAATTGTTATAAAATAATAATTAAGGCCACACCAAATTGAAAACTTGTTCATCGGATTGTTTTTAAATTGGGGCGGCAAGCGAAAAAAATATCTTAATATAAGAGCGAAGAAATGTATACAGAACGCGTACTCATACCCAAAGGTGAGTGTAGCGTAGCAGGGATCTAAACAGTGAATTTAAGTTAAAAATAGCTTAATGGCTATATACATGTATCAGTAAGAAGGTAAACAACACCATTTACACATCGACCCAGTTTCAGCCTTAATTACATAGAAATAATCATCTAGAATAATGCATATTTATCAAAACCTATTGGATATATAGCATAAGTAATTATATTTGCCGTAAACGTTTATTTCAAGGTCCAAATGCAAACCGTTTTGTAACAGCGAGTGATAGTTTCCGAAATTTTTACCATTTTTCGCCAACTCGAATAAATCTCACACATTTCGGGTACGTCTAGTTTCCAACGCGCAACCGTCACTGTGGTAAGAACGGCACAACACTGCTAAATTGAAGCTGTACTTGAGCACAGTATTCCATTGACATGTATTAGTGATGTGTAACCTAGACTTGGTAAGACCTGGCCGATCGATGCGGTATTGAAACTAGTTTTTCCCATTATCAGTATGGCTGCATGTATATGTTTACAAAATATATCAACGAAATAAAATGAATACTGTATTAGCGGATCGTATTAAAACTGGAAAGCTAGTGGAAATATTAATCAAATTAATTTCTACGAGCATCTGTTGTGTTATATTTGGATGACACAAGGCGACACTGTTTAAAAGCTTGTTATAAGAGAAGAATTCAGTGTCAGAAATGTGTGAGATTTATTCGGACTGACGAAAAATGTAAAAAAAATCATTATTTTATATGAAGTAATTGAAGCTGAAACTGGGTCTATGTGTGAACTGTGTTGTTTACCTTCTTATTGATATTTAGTAACTAGGGTAGTTGAACTAGAATGCACTGTTTCGGTCCCAGGTACGCTACACTCACCTGTGCCCATACCTGGCTCACGGACCTAAATACACGTGGATTCGATACCTGAAAAGAAGTTACCCATAATGCCTTGCGCGCGCTCGGCGACAGCTCTGATAACGCGCACTTGTTGTTAGACATTGCATAAATAAAGAAGGGGGAAATGCGATATTTTATTGACACAATCGCCGTGTATCTTTTTTAAAGATACTTCTTGTCATACAGATGTATTTACGTAACTGACAATAGTTTTATAAGGCGTCCATTGTATTAAAATGTATCGGAATAGCATTTCGTTTCCGTTCGTAGGTGACAAATTCCCGTATATTCACTGATTTCCTACAAATGAAATCGATAGAAGTTTCGTATCACGAAAATTGAAACTGATTTTAATACGACAACAATTACAGAAAAATATAAAAAATACAAACCATTGAAACAAAATATAGCGAAAACACGATTAATCCAATTGTCCTCGATCCATTTCAATATTGGCCGAGAACAGTCGGGTGCGATTCGAATGTAAAATCTCGCCAAAGTCTCGTAGGTCGCGAAAAAAGGATTGAGATGTGTAGGAAAATACGACAGTTGCCAATGCATGTGTACTTAGGTCCGTGACTGGGCTGCTTAAAACATTAGTCCATCATAGTTTCTATATTGAAGTTTTGCATACAATTTTGGATTTTTAGTGACCAAATGCATTCCGGGTAACTGTATTTCACTCTCAAAATATGCACGTATATTATATAGAAAATTGATAGGTAAATACCAAATGCTCGTCAAACTGAAGTCAAGGCCATCATTTCCCATTGTTCCTTTAATGTTTTTTTACTGAGAGTTTATTTCTTTTACTCCCCAGACCTGTTTTATTTGGCTTCTTGCTCAGTCAAGTTTTCTTTTTTTGGCAGTTTTGTCCCCTTCGTGGAACGAAGAGTAAACCTATAAGCTGCTCCAGTGAAACCGTTAGGGGACAAACAAGTGATGATGGGTAAGACATTCTTGTTCATTTAGTGACCCATTCATTTTCGCAATTCAGAGCAACATCCATCGAATAGTTTTATTTGTTAAGAGTATGCAACGACCTGCACTAGTCACCTTTTATTTAAATGTGTACACTTACCATACGGACTTTTGTAGACTTTTGGGGAGGCTGCGGTTTTGGTATGTGGCATTCCCTGTTTGATATTATTTTTGTTTTTTTTGTATCTTTTTCTGAAATGTATACATTTTCCATTTATCTGTGACATTATCATACTTTCTTCTTTCGATACATATATTTATTAAGTTAATTTATGATGTTATGCATTATTTACAATAATATGATATACTAAGAATGTTATTATAAATTGATTTTGATACAACTTTAGACTCCATGTACTGGTCATTTATGTAAGTTCTGACTTTTTTTCAATTCTGTGAAAATTTCATAAATGTTTCAAATTGTTTTAATATGACATACATTCCTGTTTAACTATTAATGGTCATCTTTCTTACTGGTTTAGTATACATCGCGGTGGTGACCCGGGGTCTTCCCTTATAGTTTTATAGGGTATGAAGAAATGCTTTCAATTTTGATAAAGCATCAACAAAATTTTAGCGATATCAAATTGAATAATAATTGAGTTTTTACTGTCACAATATGCAGATGATACCAATATGCTTTAAGATGGAACTAAGAGATCATTGAGGAAAACAGTGTTAATACTAAAGTTTTATGCCAAAATTCCAGGATTAAACCCAGATGTAGACAAAACAAAAACAATCTGGATTGGAACAATGATAAAGAACACCGCCTGCGGGTGCCAGACGCTCGTCTGATTTTATCCTTTTAAGTTTATTTATCACCATTTTTTAAGTAACAGTATCCTTGACCTTTGCCCCAAAACACAATCCCACAAAAGGTTTTCATCATAATAACTAGACATTTAGTTTGGTCACAATAATTCAATTGCATCTAAAGATATAGTTTTTTCCCATTTTCTATTTTTAGAAAAAAAAGGACTTTGACCCCATGAGCCCCAAACACAATCCCAATTAATTTAAAAGTCTTTATTCATATGTATTACACACTTAATAATTTAGTTAAATTATGTCAATTGTAAGTAAAGATATTGAACACATTTCTGTTTTTTTTTCTATTTTTAGTTAGTGACCTTGACAATGACCCCAGGAGCCAAAAACCCAACCTACCTTCTTACATACTTACTACAAACAAAAGTTGGTTACATAATGTCAACTGTAACTAAAGATATTTGATATATTGCAGTTTTCCTATTTTTAGTGACAGTGACCTTGACCCCAGGAAAAAATACTTACATTTGTAATACTTCTTATACACATAAGTTTGGTTGCATTATGTTGAATGTTACAAACATATTGTGTGTGTGAAACTTTCTAAATTAAGAAGGGGCAATAATCCAGTTAAAATATATGACAAGGTTATGTAACTTTTAAAATCTTCTTTTATTCTATTTTACATTTGATAGTGAACAGGCATTCCAAGTTTGAAAGTGATAGCTTTGATAGTTTGCATGTAAGTGACCCAAATGCAAAACTTAAAACATAAGACTAGCTAAAAATGACAAAGTCCAAAAATACTACCAATCCATCCTCCTCCCCCTCCCCCTCCCCCTCCCCCTCCAAATGTGTGACTCAAAAATACGTTTGATATGTTGAAGTACATTATCCATTTATTGTTTGTGAAAAATTTGAAATCAATCTAACAAAAAATGAAGAAGCTATGTCCAATTCTCAGAATCAACCAAAATCCATTAAAATTCATGTTTTTTACCCCCCAAAAAACACGTAAGACTCCGTATCTTTAGGAGACAATGTGAAGAAAGGTATTAGATGGACAAGTTTCCCAAGTTTCAAAGTGATACATGTAGCTTTGATAGTTTCCATGTAAGTGACCTAAACGCAAAACTTAACCAACGCCGACGACAACGCTGCCGCCGCCGACGACGACAACAATCAAGTGACGACAATAGCTCGTCATTTTGTTTTTCAAAAATCAGACGAGCTAAAAACGGTAATTTAAAGATGTGTCAAGATTTGTGCCTAACAGAGTAATTTCAAATTATTATGTGTAAACTTTAATTAATCCTAATAAAGTTGTTACGACCTATTACAATCCAAAAATTTAAGAAATAAAAAGGTTGTTTATACAGTGATCAAGAAGCATAATCGCCCCTATTGGTAGGAATATTGTTATTTAGACGCAGGCATTATCAAAGATAAACCATCTTATTTTGAGCTTGCCAAATCCCAACAGAGAAACTATAGTATTTACACTGAACCTTTTTTTTTATAAATTTCTTTGGAACTCTGGTGCAGACGAAATAAAGAGTACAGTCATCACACTGTCATTATGAAAATGGTGGTATTTGAGTGATCTTGAAACATTCATGATAGGTCTCAAAATTACTTGGTAAAGCAGTTAAGAAGATACCTGAACTACAACACAAAATATTTAAATCGTATTGCTTCGAAATATCCAATGCTTTGTAATTTTACAAAATTCGGTAGTGATGTTGTAAAGATGTTTCCCGGGGTATATATACTTGAATACAATCATCAAAGAAAATGGAAGGAATTCTGTTCTTCACCAGTCTGGAAATTTAAAATTGGTGGGAAAAGTTTTTATTTCACTAAGTTTTTAAGAAAAGGAGTGACACTTTTAAATAGAAATGGAAATTTTCATGCCTTTATAGATATAGTTGATGTGCAAACAAACTTCCTAGAATATCAAACATCATAGAGTCTATTAGAGATCTGAAAATAAATTGAGGTTTTCATATGCAACCACTTACAATTAAAACTATTAACAGCAGGAGGAAGGGTTGTAGGTGTTTTATTATTGTATGCAAAATTCAGGTTTCCCCCAATTGGAATACAAAATTTAAGTTAAACATTTATTTCAGCTTGAAATACACACATTTCCATTCACTTTGACACACAATTCCAAATTATTAAGTTTACTGGACTATAACGTAATGAAAGACATTAAGCAGTCCGCTACATTTTATGTTACCGACTGCTGTCTCTTACTGGCTTTATATCGTTTTTGTTTCTCTTTTCACCTTTTTTGTGTAGGTTGTAAACTAAGATGTATAACCACTGTAATATATATACAGAGAACATGCTTGAGGGAGTTGCTCCCCCTGATGAATATCGTCTCACAATAGACTAAGATAATATAGATAACAAACATGTTTGACGGGTTTGCTCCCCTTGATAAATACATGTATTGGTTTTCACTATATTGCAAAACGCACAACTAAATTACAGAGACTTCATTTCCTACATTTTTTTAAATTCATACCGTGAATTCAAAAATAATTATTAAGTGTAGAAAGATACAAACAGCAATATATTTTAGCGCCCCATATTTTGAATAAGACAAGGGTCTCTTAGTAATTGGTATGGTTGGTCAGAAGTCCGAATCTGAATCGGAATGGCACTGTGCCTGTTATTTAACCTTGTTGTATTTAGCATGTAATTGTACAGGTATATTTTGCCTGTTTGCAGACCGAGTTTTGCATAATGAAAGAGGCAGTGATATGAAACTTTAATTGTTTTAATAGTAGCTCATGTAAATACACCACATCAGAACGTATATATGACCGCATGCCATTCGTATTTTCGTTGAAATTACAGTTGGAATGTATTTTATGCAACACATCCTGGTTTACGTCCGCCATTTTTGAAGAGATGTGTTAAGGCAGATTTCTCCTTAGTAACAATAGAAGGCACCTGTTTCGCGTTTGTTGCCAAAATGTGTATAAACAGAGGCATAAAAAGGAGTTTTTCTGTAAGAATTATTTAGATAACATTGAATATCAGCTTCATGAATTTACTTTAATCATTTTAACTTTATTGTCAGTAATTACGGCTTCCGACCTTAAACTCTGGTTGCAAATTTGTGCGCATTTTTAGCGTTTTTTAGTGTGCACCAAAACAAAATCGTACATGACGTGAACGCCATGTACGCTTTTGTTCTGGTGCACACTGAATGACTATTTGTGTACCCGCATTAATTCGTGGGGTACACTAAGTATTTCTGTGGATTTACCAGTGGTATTAATACTCGCTCTCCCGTTATTGGGTCTCCAATTTTTTAAACACTCTAAGGGCAAATTCCTGTTAGTTTCCTTCAAAATTGTCCTATAGACTTCAAAGTCGGATTGCGCTTTTATTAAACACAGTCTATTTTTGAATTGATGAAATCTTTCTAAATATCATTCTGATATTTATTTAAACAAATATATATTTTTTAGAATTTTAAGTAAGAGCTACATTGTAGGCAGCATTATTAAAGAAATTGTGAATTACTTTATAAATAGTTTGGTCCTGTATTGCTGACAGAATCCTTGAAGTTTATCGTGGTTTTGTAACCGTACCAATTTCTTGTACACGTATTTTGATGCAAATCGTCATTTTTGGTCTTGTGTAAGACATGGTATTTATTTGTTGTTGGCAATATTTAAATTCTAGTCATACTTGTTGATTTAAATGAATCCCTACACGGGAATAAACAAACAATAGTTTTATTAGGCAACTTGCGTTATGTCATGGTCTACAGTGTTGATTAGTTAATTTTACACCTACAGTCTACTTTAGACCACGGTGTCTACACCACTCAGCAGTCATAGTCTACAATACAGACTTAAAGGGTCAGGTTTTGTACGATGCAGACACAGTTTATCTAGGTTGGAGTGCTACATCTGCAGCCTTAATCTATGCAGATTGAGATATGACGCTACCGATATTTACCATTGCCACTACCAGCTCGCAACATACTTTTGGTGGCAGGGATGGGATCCTTTGAATACCAAGGAGGATCCAGTGATTCGAATCCTAAACGCTAGTTCTATAGCACATCAGGGACATGGACAACCATACACCAGCTGGAAGTGACTGGGAGGTGCTTTTTAGGCGCGGAGGACCTTATATGTGAAGATCAGGAGGTCTCGTCAAGGGCGTGCAGTTTGCAAAGCTTGATAGATGATACTTTGTCTCAATCATCAAGACTATCTCTATTTTAGATCTAGGTCAGACAGTATACCTCAATATGCTGATACTGCGGTCAACACTTCCTTTCACAATCAATGTCCTGACACTGATAATCAGTCACATTTCTTGAATGACATAGCGGGGATTCTAAAAGAAGTAGTTTTAGAGCTTAAAGTCCTGAAACAGAATCTGCAACAAAACACTAGCCACATTGATCCAGTGCCAGATAGCAGCTTATCAGGGAACCACATTGCTAATAGGCACAATGGCCACTATGGTGGGTCTGACCCTCAGCCGAGCAGAGAACAGCAATTTCATATTGCTAATCATGTTGGATATTGGCATAGAGATGAAGTATTAGCAAGGAGACTACAGTACGCTGCAAACTATATTCCAGTCGCCCCTCCAGTTCCAGTAAGACATGACGAGCCACTTCTCACCCGACACTTTTCAAATTCGATTTTCTCGAAAACGGTGCAAGATATTTATTTCAAATTAAATATTGTGTTGTTTTGCACCATTAGCTGTATAGAAATGATAAAATCTTTCAACTGTGACGATCGGTTACTTTTGCACGTGTGATAGGTACGATTTTACCATTTTACACGAGGAAATGTAGGTGAGCGAAAAATATCGATTTTCATTTTCATTTTATTATTTTGTAGCGCAATTCAAACCTTAAAAACAGAATTTTGATTTTAAAAATCAGTCACTTTGAATGAATAACCAAGAGCGTGGTCGCGCAATTGACATCAGTGTTGCTTGCCGGCCAATACACTTATAAAATGTATATTTATTTAGCAATAATTTTATGTGCAAACATATGCAATATCTACCTGTTCACTATAAATCGTAACAAAGATGGGAATTTATCTGTAAAAGATATTCAACATTGTATTTTGTTTCTTTACTCGGATGTATGGATTTTATTATGAATCGGTGACTTTTCTCATTGTTCGAATTTCACGTTATGTCATTTTGTGAATTCGGATTTTACAGTGATGTTTTTAATTTGTTAAGTTTTATATGTATTTGTTAATCAATTAAAATTAAATTACGAAGTACGTATTATGTGTTGAATTAATTATATTATGAATTGGAACGAAATCTGTATACAAATAATTAAGTTATACCGAATTATATGAGTGTCGGGTTAGAAGTGGCTCCAAGTGTAGTGACACCTTCTTAAAGGTAGAATCGGATATTGGCCTTACTAACTTAGCCGAGCACCAAATAGACACAGGGGATGCGGCGCCCATTAAACAAAGACCGAGACGTGTTCCGCTAGCCTTTACTACTGAAGAGAAAGCAGCCATTATTGATTTTTACTAAAAAGATACAAAAAAGTACATCTCCATGGGCCAGTCCAAAGCTGTTTGTACGCAAAAAGCAGTAAGACCTTGTGTAGACTACAGAAAAGTGAACACACTAGTGAAGCCTGATGGATTCCCACTCCCTAGGGTTCAAGAGTGTCTGGATGCGGTTGCAGGTATGAGCCTATTCAGCTCATTTGATTTAACTTGTGGGTATTTCCAGATACCTTAATAAAAGGAAGATATACCAAAGAATGCCTTCACTTGCAAATATGTTTTTTAGATGAAGCGGATGCCATTTGGTCTCAGTAACGGCAGCGGCACATTTCAAAGAACTATGGAACTAGTGCTTCAGTGTCTACAATGGCAGATTTGCCTAGTTTACATAGATGACATTATTGTATTTGGAGCATACTTTGAGGAACATATACAGAGAGTGGACGAGGTATTGGACAGAATAAAACAGGCGGGTCTGAAACTGCGATCAGACAAGACTTAGTGCCACATGCTCCAAACTGAAGTAGTAGTCTTGGGACACATATTCTTGAAAGAGGGTGTACGACCAGACCCCACAAACAATGCAAAGATTGCTGAATGGCCTAGGCTTGTGACATCGAAACAAGTAAAGCAGTTTGCGGCCACCGGTTCCTACTATAGGCACTTCATGCTAAGACTGCAAGGCCGCTTAATTAACTCTCTAAGAAGGATGCTAGCTTTGTTTGGACTAATGAATGTGAAGCCGCATTTATGGCTCTTAATGGCTTAATTGACAAACACTGATGTAATGGAATATCCGCTTAATAAGAGTGGTGAGTTTTATTTAGACGTGGATGCTTCAGGGGTTGGAATAGGTAGCTTTCTTTCATAAATACAGGCTGGTCAAGAAAGAGTAATTGCTTATGCCAGTAGGTCCCTCAATAAGGCGGAACGCAACTACTGTGTGACTGAGAGAGAACTGTTTGCGATAGTATATTTTGTTCAGTACTTCCGGCAGTATCTTCTTGAGCGGGAATTCATTGTCAGGGGTGACCATCAAGCTCTTGTCTTTCTTTTCCAATTGAAAGAACCTAATCGAAAGATAGCCGGGTGGATTGAGATACTGGCATCATTTAACTTTTGAATTGAATACCGGCCCGGCAATTGTAGCCACACTGTGATGCCTTGTCGAGGTATGACAACCCCAGGGATTGTGATTGTAGCCATGTGGACATGAGTGAGCCATTGAAGTCTGGTAGTAAATGCAGGCAGCGGGCGGAAATTATGGTGCTAAATTGCGAGAAAATGAGGGAGACACAAACTAATACTGAAGACAAGGTTTCAATTGAGGAGAGAGGAGAAACCGACAGTCGGGTTTTGTACGGTGCAGACCCATTTTATCTAGGTTGGAGCGCTACATCTGCAAATTTAGTCTACGCAGATTGAGTTATCCTGTCTCCTCCACACAATTCAAAGATAATGTAAGAGCAGTAATAAAGTACAAGAAACACTTTTTATTTAAATATACTCCAATACCTTTGAAATTGATCACTCTTATAATGTCAAAATGTCAGTGGTATCGCATCTGTCAACTGACACACCTTTCCTGGGCCAGATTAGACCTCATTCAAAAACCATATCAAAGGATCAAATGGTTTCAATTGCCATGCTAATTGAAACACGCTTTTTAAAGTCGGAAGTTTTATTCTTTAATGTTCATTTCTGGAATATTTTATTCATTCTTCAAATATCATTAGCAATGACTAAACCGTATGTAAGGTTCCGTAAAATAGGTAAATTGTCATTTGAGAATAGATTTGTATTATGTATTCAATTATGGTTTCTTTATCCGTTTCTTTTACGGTTGGGTAGAAATTTTCTATGTGTAGTAAGGTACGACCTAAAATAGAGCCTTACCAACGTCACTGTTCAGTTGTATAAACGAGGTTCTCGTTCCATACATGGATGTCAGTAAACGCCATTTCTGCAGCTATTTTGAACAGGAAAACTGATTATTTTTCATATTGCTACAATCATACGAATACATATGAGATGTCATTGATAGTATATTCTGCAATGTACTACACAGTAGACGCCCTGGAGGAAGGTGGCATCAGTGACGCGGGTCGAACTGTAAGCATACCGCTGCATATGCACATCGTTAGATTAATATTCCACTTAATGCTTTTTTGTGTAAAATCTATATTGGATGCGATAAAACGCAGGGTGATCCATAATATATGATACTTCTTTGATTTTCCAAAAATTGCGAATTCTTGATCGATTTGTCAAATTGATATACAGTAAAAGTCAGCAGATATGTAAGTTTTTAATACATTCAAAAGTACGTGAAAACGTTGACGTCATTTTGACATTGTAATTGTAATCATGTTGTTAATTCAGTATGGCGACGTCCAAGCAGAAGGTTGCAGAAATTATTCAAATTTATTTTGAAAGTCACTTTCCAGTCACCGTGATAAGAAGAATGCAAAAATATATCTAAAAGATGATAAACTCCCTAAACTTCAAAACACCGACTTGTGAATAAATTTAAAAAGACTAAATCAGTTGCACTTTTTTAAAGAGACTCAGCATCATTATAACACAAATTGGACGTCATTTAGAGCACATGTTGTAAATATTGCTGCCCGAGTAAATTGATGGATATCTTTTCAAATCATATCAATGTTGCAGCTTAAAATGCAGTTTTAGTTTTTAAGATAACACAAGACTAGAACGTTTACTGGAGGTTAAAATAGTATAACATATTCTGGATCACCCTCCACTTCTTTATTATCAAGATGAACTCTTCTACAAAGAAATTAAATTCCGGATGACAACAGTTTTCTAGCCTAACATACGAATATAGGCTGCTCGTCCGGTAACCACCACTTCCACAAGAGAAAACTGACCGAGTAACTGATACTTGATACATTTTGAGAAGTGAATATACCAAAACTAAATCACAGTATCATTTTTAAATGTTTCTATGCACTGCATAACATAACAAGAGCTGTCAGTAGACAGCGCGCTCGACTATTCTCAGTGATTGACAATATAAAATAATATCCATCCTGGAGGATATTGTTAAAGTGTAGTTAATAACAGGAACTTGTAAATAGAAAAGAGTGTAAATAAAAAAGGCTTGTTGAATGGTCAATAGTAAGAACATTATAATAAGATAATGTCAATGGACTTTGAAAATATATGAGGTAGTACGCAAACTTTAACGTAAGTTCTAAGTAAAAAAAGGGGCATAATATTGTAAAAGAGCTTGATACAGTGACCTCCTCCTGTACACAGGTTGAGATCACGATGGTGAACAAGTCTGCAAAGTTTCAAAGCCATATGTCGATGGACTTTGAAATTATCTGAGGTGGTACGCAAACTTTAACGTAAATTCTAAGTCGAAAAAGGGGCATAATTCTGTCAAAAGGCTTGATAGAGTTACCTCCTCCTGTGTACAGGTCGGGGGCATGATGGTGAACAAGTGTGCAAAGTTTCAAAGCCAGATGACAATTGAATTGGAAAATATTTGAGATGGTACGCAAACTTTAACGTAAATTCTAAGTAGAAAAAGGGGCATAATTCTGTCAAAATGCTTGATACAGTGACCTTCTCCTGTGTACAGGTTGGGGGCATGACGGTGAACAAGCGTGCGAAGTTTCAAAGCCAGATGTCAATGGACTTTGAAAATATTTGAGGTGGTACGCAAACTTTAACGTAAATTTTAAGTCGAAAAAGGGGCATAATTTTGTCAAAATGCTTGATAGAGTTATTTCCTCCTGTGTACAGGTTGGGGGCATGATGGTGAACAAGTGTGCAAAGTTTCAAAGCCATATGTCAATGGACTTTGAAAATATTTGAGGTGGTACGCAAACTTTAACATAAGTGGTTACGCCGACGCCGACGCCGACGCCGACGCCGACGCCGACGCCGACGCTCGGGTGACTAGGAAAGCTCTCCTTATTCTTCGAATAGTCGAGCTAAAAATCAAAGCATATGCGTAAAAATTAAAGGCCGGGAACAAGAATAAAAGGCAGACAACCAGAAAAATGGCCACTGCTGTTGAACTCTGTATGCTGTCTGCTAGCATAATCAGAGAGAGATAGAAAAATGAAATTTCAAAATTTAGAGAGACATACCACATATTATTTGCTATAAATTGGCACACCACTTCTTTATCATGTAAGCAACATTCCTTGAAAGTTTTAGATCTCTGTGATACTTAGAAGTACTACTTCTAAAAAATTATTTTTGAAAACAGTTTAAAAATTCAAATTTCCCTGTGTATTTGATTGACAGTTGTACAGAGGTTATGACCTTTCTCTCAGCCAACTACATTTCTCTAGGTATAAACAGTCTCACCATAGAGTTTGACAGATAGCCCTAAATAAATACTACAGGGAAAATACTACGTACCCTAGCAATGAACTTGAATTTATTTTATTTATGTATGTAAAATGTATGATTCCATACAGGCATGAAACATGGGTTTCTCATTTGCACTATAGATAAAATCACTGTAATTACTTTATGATCAAGAGTTGAGGTATTGGTCAGTTCTAACACAAAATTGAAATAGTCTAGATCTAGTAAAATAGGCAAAGTTGGTATCAAAAAATAAAAATAAAATAAATACATTATCTTTTAGTATATAAGTTGACATACACACACATTCTAAATTACAATTGAAACACATCCAAGTAAATTGACAATGCCATAATTTGATTAAAATTGATATAGTGCCATCTTCATTACCCTTGATACAGAAGGACTCTCCCAACTAATTAATCCCAAATCCCTAGTATCATAACACTTCTACTCTTTGCGACTAAACATCAATAAATGCATCCTGATAGCTTTGTTATTACCTTTTCATCAAATTGTAAAATCATTACCCCAATAAAGTAGCTAGGTACATACACACAACTTCTTTATCTCTCCTGATTGCTGAACTCTCCTATACTGTTGCTGACCACATGTTTATATTTACAAGCATGCTGACCTCAGGTCATGATAATAAAACCCCGCCTCTTGTGCCTGATATGCTTAATGGCCATCCGTACGGATATCTGAGTTCACATTCCCCGGCCTTTAAGCACACTCATTTGTATGCAAAGACTTATAGGTAACTAGATAATATCATATTATGGTTAAATCAAACATAATGCATACATTTACAGACAATTAGATGTTTACACAAGTTGATAAACCATAATGCGCACATCAAAACCAAGAATAACAAGAAAAAAAGGAAAAAGTGATTTTCCTTTATTTCCATTGTGATCCTTGTCTGCCAACAGAACATTTTCAAAGCCTTTGATTTATGTTTTGTTAAAGATTTAAACAAACTTACATTCAATTTCACAGTTATTTATCCTTATGCTCAGTAGACAAAAATGCGGAAATATGACAACAACTTGTTTCGACTGCATCCGATAAAGCAATACAATACCACTCCTTCCGAAAAGATTTAAACCAATGAACTTTTTGCCTGACTTTGTAAAAGGCGATTAAGTAACATAAAATAACATAACATATAGTTTATTCGACATATATTTAAGTGTAGCATCCAATTCAAAGTCGACAAATAACGTTCCAAATACTAAGTATGAAGAATGAGAAATTTTCCCAGAGTAACATATCATGTATTTATCAGTCTAAATCAAAACAATATAAATCCATAGACTCAACGACAAGGGGACTCTCATTATTGATATCTTTTTGATACACCTAGAAATATGCGAAGATGTATATGGTTGCATTATCATTATTTACGATGCATGTACCTCGGAGACAGTGTTCATAATAAACAAATGTGGTGGCATTGTAAAATTTTGACATTGGGTATAAGTTGTATTGAATGAATGAACAGGCAAAACATAGACTTGTACTAATAAGGTAGTGCACTATTTATAAATATAGGATTCACTGACATCACAAAAGTTATCGCGTGAAACGTATATGACACATAATATGTGATGTATACATTTGACTTCGAATTTTATAGGAACACGAAAACGATTATCTCACATGCAGAAAAGGGCAAATAAAAACGAAATTTTCAACGAATACGTCACATTTTGATCAATTTGAAAGAACAAAACATATTTAAAACAATCAAATATGGTTGATTAAGTTATGCCGCATAGATTCTGCTTAACACAACCAAGTCGATCCGATCGGTCCCAACACATTATATGGGAACTAGACATTCCCACTCGAAGGTGTGGTCTGTATTATGTCTTTAATTTGTATAAATAATGTTTGGTCAAATTTCGATCGGGTGTTCTTGAAAGTTATCGACTACGTTCGGTTGGCCCTTGAGTGGTGATTTATTATTAATAACAGGAAATTATCTCAGAACAGCATTGATTATAAAACATCACTATACATTTTTTTCTGTATAACACAATACATTTATCACAGATTAAACACAGATCAAACTTGATATATTTGATGGCCGGTGAAACAATGTAAAGTAACCGTAAGATGGTAATGACCCTCGATCATTTTTGTCGAGCCCACTTGCGGTGAGCTCGACATAGTCGCCGCTTTTGGCAGTCCGTCCAGACTGATTTTTTCCGGACCATAACTTTAACATGCAAGGAGCAATCGTGTTTATTTTAGGCATAAATGTTAACCTCAATGACAAGGAGTGTCATTAATTTGTCGAATTAAAAATGACTTTGTCCGGAGCATTTCTTCTATATACTTGAAGGGATATTGATGTAACAATAAATGTTAACCTTAATGAGACGAAGAGTCATACAGATGTACAAATCCCTATGTCTACGGTCAAGGTCACAGTTTGAGGTTAAAGGTCAAATTGAAGAATTAGTTTTTGTACTGAAGGATGTACTAAAGGATTTTCATACAATTATAAAACAGGGTGTATTGTGCAAGAACCAGGTCCCTAGGTCTAAGGTCAAGGTCACACTCAGAGGTTAAAGGTCAAACACAGGATTGAAAATTGTGAATGAAACAACCGTATCTCTTTTTATTTTCCTGCAGCTACAATATCCTTTGTGTAACATTTAGTTTTTTCGATTCAAATCCACCTAAAATCAGTCATAGTTCCTTGGGGGGTCACTTTTCTTCAAAAAAATAATGACCGGTGTTATTATTCTATGGGGTTCCTAAACATTGTTACAACGGCTCCGGCAAACTCGGGCTTCTCTCAAATGTATTAAAATCGTGACCGCATGGTAAAGATTTAAGCTACAGCAATAAATTGATTCATAAAGTGTCTTGTTTTACACACGTCTTATTAAACGTTAATATTTCAAACTATAAAAGTGTACATATAACTATAAAAGAATACAAGTTAACCAAATCCAAACCAGGAAGTAAAATGTAATCGTTGAAACTAATAAACAAAGTCGGGTATTTTATAAATAGGCAATAGTTAATTCATTATTGGTGTAGTAATTTTTCCAGCTCATAATCTCCAAGAAATTTAATAATATAGATATAACAGGTATATTCTTTGTTTCTTGAAATAGAAGAACATTGAATACTTTCTATTATTTTTCGAATATAGGTCTGAATGTTCCTGATACAAAACTATGAATGTCAAGTACATTGTTCAGTTGCATTGCGCACTATTGCGAAACCACCACTACGTCATGTTTATATATACATGTAGTGACCTGTTGAATCTTGTATGGAAGCTTTAAGTGGACACCGAAATGTTCACTTCATGTACTCTTGTTTTACGTCTACTTGTTGAAATACAACGAAACAAGTCGCCTAAACCATGTCAAGTTTACTACATTTTTATATCAAGACTTTCGTAAATCTGGCCATACAATTGACCAGGTAACCATTCAGCCAGTAGAGCAAATCGTCTATGATATAAATTGTACATCTAGTTTTAAAATCAAAGCCAGACATTTAGCAGAATTCAAATGGATTAAAAATTTACAGTCACCGTTTCCGTTGGGCTTAAATGATAATATTTATCAAGAAGGTAATATCTCTAAAAACCCTGATATCGATATATTTTCAATTTTAAATATTAGGAAACGTAAATCTAGGTCTCATGGAATTAGACGCAATGGTAATATTAAGCGCAAATCAAAAGTCAATATTTCTGTTGCAGACCTCGATATAATTCTTTCAAACTCTGGTAGACATTCGATGCTTTCTCGTCTCACATCTTTATCTATTCAGTCTCTTAAAAAACTAGACGAGGAAGCGGACCAGTACGTTATTCAAACAGATCCGTTTTACACTGTGTCATATCTTATCCAACATTACACACAACACGTTCTCCGTCCACACACTGACACTCAATCTGATCATGATAGACATTTTCTTAAAATTCATTTCATTAATAAAGGTATTGACTTCATCGATGTACCCAGTATATTTCGTGATAGACGTGTCATTGATTCTGTGCCTAAGTATTTCCGAAACTCCGAAGTTCCTATTATCTGTTATAAATATAAAACACCTGTTAGAAATGTTATATTCAATTACAATAAAATTGTTTCCGAAATTTTGCTATTCAGATGCCGGTCATGTCATCACTGGTAATTTTGATATTATTAAAGACAAGCGTATTCGTAATTTATTCTTTAAAGGACCAAAATACAGAATTCCTTCTACTATTGATTTTCATGCTTGTCGTGGTCATATTGCGGAATCCATCGAAACTTTTTGTGTTAAATGGTGTCGTCGTGAGAATGCTGATCCAAATGCATTAACGTCTTGGAAACGAAGTATTTTTAACATTGTCGATTCTCGTATAAAATTTTACCAAACAAATGAACACCTACTTCCATCAAAACCCAAGTTTACTTTAAGACATCTGAAAAAGGAAATCCAAGAATTTCATTCTAAGTATGTCTTAGTTCCAGCAGACAAGGCGGCCAACAATATTATCATCATTTGACGCCTACATTATATTAATGTTTTACAAAACGAACTAAATAGCACTAAAGCTTATATATTGAGTCCTTCCGTTGAACAAAATGTGGTCACTGATCACATCAGTGAAGTTTCTAATTTGAAAGTTCGTATAGATGATCAACATATTAAACTTCCTACTATGTACTGGATTCCTAAATTACATAAACAACCATATAAAGCTCGTTTCATCGCTAATTCAAGCTCTTGTACCACTACAAATATTTCAAAACTATTAACATCTTGCCTAACTGCTATAAAAGCCCACGTGAAAAGATATTGTGATAAAGTATACGAAAACTCTGGTAAACATTTATTTTGGTCGATCAAAAATTCTGGCGAAATCCTGGATAAGTTTAAAGTTAATAATTACAAAGTAACTTCAGTCAGTACATACGATTTTTCTACTCTGTATACCACTTTACCACATAATTTGATAAATGACAAGCTAACTGCCCTAATTCAAAAGACTTTTGCCAGGGAGAATGTTACATTTCTCGCCTGCAATTTCGATAAAGCTTTTTTTACTAGCTGTATTGTTAAACATTATACTATGTGGACCTGTGACGAAGTTTGTAAAGCCCTTTCCTTTTTATTGAACAACATTTATATAAGGTTTGGGAATGCAGTTTTCAGACAAGTAATCGGTATTCCCATGGGAACAAATTGTGCACCCCTTGTCGCAGATTTGTTTTTATATTGTTATGAAAGAGACTTTATGTTGAGTCTTTCTCCAGACACGCAGGCAGACATTATCACTGCTTTTAATAATACATCACGCTATCTGGATGATATTCTTAATATGGATAACCCGTTTTTGGTCAATTGGTGGACACTATTTATCCCCGGGAACTCCAGTTAATTAAAACTAACAATTTGGATACTGGTGCTTCATTTTTAGATTTACATCTCTCTATTTATAACAATATTATACATACCAAAATTTATGACAAGAGGGATGATTTTAATTTTAGTATTGTAAATTTCCCCCATTTGGATGGGGATGTACCTCATGCTACATCTTATGGGGTATACATTTCTCAGTTAATTCGGTTTGCCAGAGCGTGTAGTTATGTTGAGGATTTCAATGAACGTAATCAATATATTACAAATAAACTTCTTCAACAGGGCTACCGTTATTACAAATTGCGTAAATATTTTGCTAAATTTTACTATCGTAATTCTGATTTGGTTTTGAAATTCAATAGTAATCTAAAGACTCTTCTGCGAGAAGGTATTTCAAAACCCGATTTTTATGGGGATGTGGTTTACAAACTTCGTAAGATTTTGGGTCATGGCAATTTTCCAACTGTATTTGCTAAAATTATAAAACGTTTTGTTAAAAGAGGTTACGACCCAACTGTTTTGAGACACACCGCATGTTTGGTGTTCAACCCGTTTACAGTTGGACGCTATGCTTCCCTCTTTGATTGTGTCTGACGGAAGAGGGGGAGGACTCTGTGATGGGCAGTTTTTAAATCCCACTGGGACGAAACTGTTTTGATTTCTGTCCTCTGGCCTGTTTCGTCGGGCCCTTAAGGGTGTTTCTCTTGGTGCTCTGCCTTCTGCAAAGGCATTGAGTACATACGTTTTTTGGTTCTCAAGGTTTGCTTTTTATATATTTATACACGAGCATTTTTGTGTTTTACATACCATGCCTTTTGTTTCCATTGCGTGTGTTAGAGATTCACCTAGCAGGGATTACTTTTATTTACACTGTCCTGTGACTTTGGAACATGGTGGGGGTAAGAGTGAGGTTGGGTGCGCACCATAAACCGGTTTAAGCTCCCCAGTGGTGTTTTTGCCACTGACCGTTCCAAGGCGGTGCCCCACTGTGTTCCTTTAATTGTTCGTTTTGTCCTCGTGTGTTTGCTTTGTATGCTAGTGTGTGTTGGTAGTGTATATGTGTGTGTGTACATGATTGTGTGTGTGTGTGCGTGTGTGTGTTTGTGTGTGTTGGTGGTGTGCACTTCTGGGTGCTGTGGGGCTCGTTTTGGGGAGGCTGCGTTTTTGGTATGTGGCATTCCCTGTTTGATATTATTTTTGTTTTTATATCTTTTAATGCGATATGTTGGTCAAAATTTAGACAACAGGGTTAGGGCTCCCTAACCATGGAGATGTGTGTCGTCATCGCTCGATAAACATATTGTCCAATAACATGTAACATTGATTCGTCGTACAAACGTTGACCGACATGTCACATTATTAGACATCAAGTCGAGCTGATTTAGACGACTTTTTTAGTTGTATGTAAGCAAGAAGACGTTAAATATGTGCAATTGGACAACATAACGTGAACATTCCGGTGTCTACTTCAACGCTCCACAATCTTGTAACGTAAAAAAAACGTTTTGTTTTACCAAACAGTACGTGTTATTGGTCTGTCAATTCAATTCTTTTATTTCGTCAGGTTACATATGTAACAACAGACATGTAGGAAATATTACTTATAAACAAGAATAGGTAACACAATTTAACAGTACTAGTGAAAGAAATATAAACTTCAACAGTACATTTACTGATTCTTTCAAAGTGATTGGTGTGGGGTGGGGGCAGTGCTGAAAACTATCTACTTCTTTCAAAAATTTGATAGTACTATGAGTATTAATATACTTCACGGTAGACAATTACAACAAAACAGAGTTGGGAGAATTTGTTTCTTGTCAATGGTCAGCACGTGGAAAGCATGGAATAGATAGTACTAATTTTAAGTAGTATATTGAGTTTATCTATTTCATTTTATTATTTGGTTTTCGCGAGATTAAAGTAATGGACAATAGGCCGCGAATCATTAATCAAAGAAATAATAGAGGACCATGCGTTTCGCGAAATAACGATCACGCGAATATAAAGTGATTAAAGGCAGGTTGCATTCACGATGCTTGGTCAGAATGACAGCCTTTATAAAATCTTGATAGAGTTAGAATATGGGTTATCTGTGGGTAAACACTAGGTCATGGGGTCAAAAATGTATCTACATTTCGATAAAAAATGAATGTTGTAGCGATGCTTTAAGGAGAATTCGTAAAACAAATGTTGTTTTATTGCGTTACTCGCACGCACGCACGCTCACACGCACGCACGCACGCATGCACACACACACACTGTAGATGTGGCAGAAAGTTCCGCTATTTTCATTACCTAGAACAAAACACTGCATTTTATCTTACAACTTATACGTATTCAGACAAATGTTTACTAGTTGTAGAGAGCATTTAAAGGCACTTCATGTCCGAGTCATTGAATTGCTGGTGCAGTACTGCATAATTATTTGGTGAAATTTTAAAAATAATGTAATTGTTACATGTGTGTCTAATACTCAAAACACCGGACAAAACAGTTTATTATACACTTTTATAGTTTGAAATATTAACGTTTAATAAGACGTGTGTAAAACAAGACACTTTATGATACTATTACATTTATTTGTTTCATAAGTTACAATTTACAAAAAATGTATCTATTAATAAGTTGAAATATGAAAGTTTGAAAAAATAAAAAGTATATACAAATATTTCTTACCATTTTAAAATTTCCTGAATGAGAATACAAGTTAACCCAATTCAAACCAGGAAGTAAAATGTAATCGTTGAAACTAATAAACAAAGTGGGGTTTTATTATAAATAGGCAATAGTTAATTCATTATAGGTGTAGTAATTCTTGTTTTACCAAACAGTACGTGTTATTGGTCTGTCAATTCAATTCTTTTATTTCGTCAGGTTACATTTGTAACAACAGACATGTAGGAAATATTACTTATAAACAAGAATAGGTAACACAATTTAACAGTACTAGTGAAAGAAATATAAACTTCAACAGTACATTTACTGATTCTTTCAAAGTGATTGGTGTGGGGTGGGGGCAGTGCTGAAAACTATCTACTTCTTTCAAAAATTTGATAGTACTATGAGTATTAATATACTTCACGGTAGACAATTACAACAATACAGAGTTGGGAGAATTTGTTTCTTGTCTATGGTCAGCACGTGGAAAGCATGGAAAGTATAAGTTTTAGTTATTGTATAATGAATTCAATGATCGAAGTCTAAACAAATTGTTTTTTATTGCACACACATCAAGAACGCATGGTGATATCATGGATTAACGTTTTTAAGGATAATAGAAGTGAATGTGCTAAGATTCTTTAACGTATTAATATCAGTGCTGTTTAAAAGCTGGTTATATTTGATAACATTTGGATGTCTATAAAAGTGTAAAGGAATAAGTGACTTTCTTTGAGCGCTAAATTGTTTGCACACAAAAAGATAGTGATACTCATCACCTAAGTCATTTAAACATTTTTGACATTTTCTATCATTGTACAGAATATTAAACCATCTTCCAGTTTCAATTGGGAATTTATGATTCGCTGTTCGGAGTCTGAGAATTGGTGAGTACACGTGTTTTGGCAATATCGTTAAATAATCTTCACGTTTATGCTGTTCTTTAAACAGATTGTAAAGTTTGCCTTTATTTGATAATCGCATTTTACTTTGCCATTCTGCTATAATATTATATTGGTCAATTTGATTTTGTTTTATCAGTAAATGTATATTATTTGATGAAAGGTTCTTTTGGTTGATGTAGATAACTGTATTGCCCGATATATCAAAAATAGTTTTCACGAAACTTAACCATTTAAAGGAGCGATCACTATTAGTCATAATTTTATAAACAATGTTTGAATATTTATCTTAATTCCTGTTACTAATTTATTCCAGTATTTGAAAATTCTTGTTTTTATTATAATATCTAATGGAAATCTACCCAATTCTCCATAAAGCATATATGCCGGAGTACTTTTCCTAGACCCTGTTATTTTCCTTAAAAATTCTATGTGAACTTTCTCTATGTCATTTGTCTGGTCTATGGCCCAAACTTCACATGAAAATGTCAGAATTGGCACAATTGTATGATCAAAAAGTTTTAGTTGTAAATCAATGGGCAAATTGGAGTTAGAAATCCGCTTATACAGGAGGTGCATTGCTTTTCTTGCCTGCGTTATTAAATGTGTCTTGGCTTTATTAAATTTACCGGTAGGACTAAACACAACCCCTAGATATTTATAATTATCGACAATCTGTAAAGCGCCCCCGTTCAACGTGAAGGACATATTTCGCGTACCACGTTTATTAGAACCAAATATCATCACCTTAGTTTTCTCAGTATTAATTTTTAAGTTCCACATTTGGCAATACAAGTTAAAATCGTTCAAACATTTCTGAAAATCATGAGAGTTATCGGAAATCAACACAGTATCATCAGCAAAAAGGAGGACAAAAATACTCAGGATTCTTATAATATCATTATCCGCATACTGTAGTTTTATGCCTGTATTTCCTGTAGATTCAAGAAAGTCTAACAAATCGTTTAGGAAAAGAGAGAATAGAAGAGGAGACAGATTTTCTCTTTGTCTTACGCCTAATTCACAAGCGAACATTGCAGAAAATTTACCATTAAGTTGAACACACGATTTTACGTCATCGTACATGTTGCGAATTATTCGAAGGAATTTTCCATTAATGCCATTGTCAATTAATTTCTGGAATAGTTGGGCCCTAGGTAAATTATCAAAGGCACGAGAAAAATCCACAAAAGCAACGAACAGCTTACTCTTCCTATTCCTTAGTAAGTCAATCAAAAAAATTAAAGTAAATACGTGATCTATTGTCGAATGATTTTTCCTAAAACCGGCTTGATTTTCGTGTATAATTTTGTAGGTGTCTACAAATTTAGTCAGTCTTTCATTAAGGACGGCAGTGAATATTTTCCCAAGGCAGCTAAGGATAGTAATTGGCCTATAATTTTCGGGAGATAAAGATGAGCCTTTTCCCTTATAGACAGGAATAATATAGCCCTCTGACCAGTTACTTGGTATTATTCCTGTATCAAGAATTAAATTAAAAAGTTTAATGTAAATTGGTAACATAACATCTTTTGATGCCTTTATGTATTCATTCAGGATGCTATCAGAGTTACTAGCAGCTTTGCCATTTTTAATTTTTCTAATTACTTTGTCTACTTCAGTTGTTGTGAACGGGGCGTTAAGAATATTTTCATTGTACTCGATATTTGTCTGCTCAGCATCAAACTCATCAGCTTCGCTAGAACTCGAATTTACATTTTTAAAGAAGTCGTAAAATTCGTTAAGTGTTGGAGTTTTTTTCTGGGGTTTCTTATCAAGATTATTCAAAAATTTCTAGTTCGATTTCGGGTCAGATTTCTGCATATTCCGTAGTTTAGACTCATTCATAAAATTATGTTTGTTTATGTAAAACTTCATTGTGCGTTTGTAATCTTTACTTGCGCGGTTGAGTAATTTTCTATTGTTGTCAGTTTTGTTCAGTCTAAACTGCCTGCGTGCACGATTGTAGATAATTCGTTTATTTCGACATTAAGGCCCGTACCAAGGTTTATTTCTATGCGAGTTATTTTCACGATATTTAGTATTGGAAACTGCAGGAAACGTCAGTTTTGCTGATTTGTCAAAAATGTTCACTATATTACCGATAATCTGGTTCAATGCTATCTCACTATTTTCATTGTCTTGCCCGAAATTGTCAATTAGGAAGTGAACGTTTGAGATCATGTTCGTGTCCATTTTTTGTACAAAGTAATTAATTTTATCATTTTGCCATATTAGTCTCGGCTTTTTAAAACTTGTTTCAGCTTGTTTTGAATTAATTTATTGCTGTAGCTTAAATCTTTACCATGCGGTCACGATTTTAATAAATTTGAGAGAAGCCCGAGTTTGCCGGAGCCGTTGTAACAATGTTTAGGAACCCCATAGAATAATAGCACCGGTCATTATGTTTTTGAAGAATAGTGACCCCCAAGGAACTATGACTGATTTTAGGTGGATTTGAATCGAAGAAACTAAATGTTACACAAAGGATATTGTAGCTGCAGGGAAATAAAAAGAGATACGATTGTTTCATTCACAATTTTCAATCCTGTGTTTGACCTTTAACCTCTGAGTGTGACCTTGACCTTAGACCTAGGGACCTGGTACTTGCACAATACACCCTGTTTTATAATTGTATGAAAATCCTTCAGTACATCTTTCAGTACAAAAACTAATTCTTCAATTTGACCTTTAACCTCAAACTGTGACCTTGACCGTAGACATAGGGATTTGTTCATCTGTATGACTCTTCGTCTCATTAAGGTTAACATTTATATAAGTATATAGAAGAAATGCTCCGGACTAAGTCATTCTTAATTCGACAAAATAATGACACTCCTCATTGAGGTTAGCATTTATGCCAAAAATAAACACGATTGCTCCTTGCAAGTTATGGTCCGGACAAAATCAGTCTGGACGGACTGCCAAAAGCGGCGACTATGTCGAGCTCACCGCAAGTGGGCTCGACAAAAATGATCGAGGGTCATTACCATCTTACGGTTACTTTACATTGTTTCACCGGCCATCAAATATATCAAGTTTGATCTGTGTTTAATCTGTGATAAATGTATTGTGTTATACAGAAAAAAATGTATAGTGATGCTTTATAATCAATGCTGTTCTGAGATAATTTCCTGTTATTAATAATAAATCACCACTCAAGGGCCACACGAACGTAGTCGATCACTTTCAAGAACACCCGATCGAAATTTGACCAAACATTATTTATACAAATTAAAGACATAATACAGACCACACCTTCGAGTGGGAATGTCTAGTTCCCATATAATGTGTTGGGACCGATCGGATCGACTTGGTTGTGTTAAGCAGAATCTATGCGGCATAACTTAATCAACCATATTTGATTGTTTTAAATATGTTTTTTTCTTTCAAATTGATCAAAATGTGACGTATTCGTTGAAAATTTCGTTTTTATTTGCCCTTTTCTGCATGTGAGATAATCGTTTTCGTGTTCCTGTAAAATTCGAAGTCAAACGTATACATCACATATTATGTGCCATATACGTTTCACGCGAATACTATTTTCGACCGAATATATCACACGTGTGACATATGCGGTCGAATTTTTCTCTCGTGTGATATATACGTTCCGGGACATATACGGTTCAACAGTGCTATATTCTCTGCAGGTTGAACAGTGATTCACAAATATAAAATGTCTGAAAACAGCTCGGCCAGTATAAAACATGCCGGTATCTTCCGGTATCGGGTAATGTGGATCATGCAGTAATTTAAAAGTATATACAATTTCTTTTATGTTTCTGTCATAGTGGAATATCTAAAACTTTAGATATGATCACTTACAGTTATTATATCTAAAGTTTTAGATATTCCACTATGACAGAAACATAAAAGTGGAATATCTAAAACTTTAGATATAATAACTGTAAGTGATCATTTGTTTATAGTGAAAGTATTTGCTTGAGTGACTGATTTTATAATTTAATTTGATTGAGAAATTACATACTTTAAGGGTAACTGATCAAATAAAATAATCATATCTTATAAAGATCTTTAAATTTATGCAGAATTACAATTCCATCCCCATTAACATCCCTTTTCTACATAATTTGAACATAATGTAAGGGCGTTATACAGTAGCTGAATGTGATTAAACAGAAGCTACTCTACCAGTGACCAGTTTTGTAAATTGACCCCTGCTGTGAAAACGCATGTGTGGTGAATATCTGACATCCCTGTTCAGTTGTCTTTAAGCTGTAGTTTTTGTAGATAGTCTACTGTACAGAAATTTGAAACCCTTTCATGTCCATTACAAATAATAGAGTATTGAATGATTTGGCCAAATATGTATATTATGCACCTAAAGAAAGAATGTTATTGTACTTATTTCATTGTATATGAATGTATGAACAATGTTGAGACTATATGAGTGTAACATATTTCTAAATGCTTGATTTAGACGAATGAGTTAGTCCTTGTTTTCGCCTTTCGGTATGGCTAACTGTAGTATTGGTTGTACTATATTAGTTAATATACATTATGAATATTGTCTTAAATCACGAGTACCTTGTTATTTTACAAGGTAACTAATAATGCTAAGTCGAATCTCAACGTTCATGAGATAACTTTTGTGATGTCAGTGAATCCTTTATTTATAAATAGTGCACTACCTTATTAGTACAAGTCTATGTTTTGCCTGTTCATTCATTCAATACAACTTATACCCAATGTCAAAATTTTACAATGCCACCACATTTGTTTATTATGAACACTGTCTCCGAGGTACATGCATCTTAATAATGATAATGCAACCATATACATCCTCGCATATTTCTAGGTGTATCAAAAAGATATCAATAATGAGAGTCCCCTTGTCGTCGAGTCTATGGATTTATATTGTTTTGATTTAGACTGATAAATACATAATATTTTACTCTGGGAAAATTTCTCATTCTTCATACTTTGTATTTGGAACGTTCTTTGTCGACTATGAATTGGATGCTACACTTAAATATATGTCGAATAAACTATATGTTATGTTATTTCATGTTACTTAATCGCCTTTTACAAAGTCAGGCAAAAAGTTCATTGGTTTAAATCTTTTCGTGAGGAGTGGTATTGTATTGATTTATCGGATGCAGTCGAAACAAGTTGTTGTCATATTTCCGCATTTTTGTATACTGAGGATAAGGAGAAATAACTGTGATATTGAATGTAAGTTTGTTTAAATCTTCAACAAAACATAAATCAAAGGAGGTTTTGATGTGCGCATTATGGTTTATCAACATGCGTAAACATCTAATTGTAAATGTATGCATTATGTTTGATTTAACCATAATATAATATTATCTAGTTACCTATAAGTCTTTGCATACAAATGAGTGTGCTAAAGTATTACGTATATGCTTTGATTTTTAGCTCGACTATTCGAAAAATAAGGAGAGCTATCCTAGTCACCCGAGCGTCGGCGTCGGCGTCGGCGTCGGCGTAACCACTTATGTTAAAGTTTGCGTACCACCTCAAATATTTTCAAAGTCCATTGACATATGGCTTTGAAACTTTGCACACTTGTTCACCATCATGCCCCCAACCTGTACACAGGAGGAGGTAACTCTATCAAGCATTTTGACAAAATTATGCCCCTTTTTCTACTTAGAATTTACGTTAAAGTTTGCGTACCTCCTCAAATATTTTCAAAGTCCATTGACATCTGGCTTTGAAACTTCGCACGCTTGTTCACCATCATGCCACCAACCTGTACACAGGAGGAAGTAACTCTATCAAGCATTTTGACAGAATTATGTCCCTTTTTCTACTTAAAATTTACGTTAAAGTTTGCGTACCACCTCAAATATTTTCAAAGTCCATTGACATCTGGCTTTGAAACTTCGCACGCTTGTTCACCATCATGCCCCCAACCTGTACACAGGAAAAGGTCACTGTATCAAGCATTTTGACAGAATTATGTCCCTTTTTCTACTTAGAATTTACGTTAAAGTTTGCGTACCACCTCAAATATTTTCCAATTCAATTGTCATCTGGCTTTGAAACTTTGCACACTTGTTCACCATCATGCCCCCGACCTGTACTCAGGAGGAGGTAACTCTATCAAGCCTTTTGACAGAATTATACCCCTTTTTCGACATAGAATTTACGTTAAAGTTTGCGTACCACCTCAGATAATTTCAAAGTCCATCGACATATGGCTTTGAAACTTTGCAGACTTGTTCACCATCGTGATCTCAACCTGTGTACAGGAGGAGGTCACTGTATCAAGCTTTTCTACAATATTATGCCCCTTTTTTTACTTAGAACTTACGTTAAAGTTTGCGTACTACCTCAGATATTTTCAAAGTCCATTGACATTATCTTATTATAATGTTCTTACTATTGACCATTCAACAAGCCTTTTTTATTTACACTCTTTTCTATTTACAAGTTCCTGTTATTAACTACACTTTAACAATATCCTCCAGGATGGATATTATTTTATATTGTCAATCACTGAGAATAGTCGAGCGCGCTGTCTACTGACAGCTCTTGTTATGTTATGCAGTGCATAGAAACATTTAAAAATGATACTGTGATTTAGTTTTGGTATATTCACTTCTCAAAATGTATCAAGTATCAGTTACTCGGTCAGTTTTCTCTTGTGGAAGTGGTGGTTACCGGACGAGCAGCCTATATTCGTATGTTAGGCTAGAAAACTGTTGTCATCCGGAATTTAATTTCTTTGTAGAAGAGTTCATCTTGATAATAAAGAAGTGGAGGGTGATCCAGAATATGTAATACTATTTTAACCTCCAGTAAACTTTCTAGTCTTGTGTTATCTTAAAAACTAAAACTGCATTTTAAGCTGCAACATTGATATGATTTGAAAAGATATCCATCAATTTACTCGGGCAGCAATATTTACAACATGTGCTCTAAATGACGTCCAATTTGTGTTATAATGATGCTGAGTCTCTTTAAAAAAGTGCAACTGATTTAGTCTTTTTAAATTTATTCACAAGTCGGTGTTTTGAAGTTTAGGGAGTTTATCATCTTTTAGATATATTTTTGCATTCTTCTTATCACGGTGACTGGAGAGTGACTTTCAAAATAAATTTGAATAATTTTTGCAACCTTCTGCTTGCACGTCGCCATACTGAATTAACAACATGATTACAATTACAATGTCAAAATGACGTCAACGTTTTCACGTACTTTTGAATGTATTAAAAACTTACATATCTGCTGACTTTTACTGTATATCAATTTGACAAATCGATCAAGAATTCGCAATTTTTGGAAAATCAAAGAAGTATCATATATTATGGATCACCCTGCGTTTTATCGCATCCAATATAGATTTTACACAAAAAAGCATTAAGTGGAATATTAATCTAACGATGTGCTTATGCAGCGGTATGCTTACAGTTCGACCCGCGTCACTGATGCCACCTTCCTCCAGGGCGTCTACTGTGTAGTACATTGCAGAATATACTGTCAATGACATCTCATATGTATTCGTATGATTGTAGCAATATGAAAAATAATCAGTTTTCCTGTTCAAAATAGCTGCAGAAATGGCGTTTACTGACATCCATGTATGGAACGAGAACCTCGTTTATACAACTGAACAGTATTGTGACGTTGGTAAGACGTTGACAATTCCATGCTGTAATCCAGTAAAATTAAATCATTTACATACAGCAGTTTTATTCCCCCCCTCCGCCGAGACTTTTGAAAAAGAAGACAAAACATGCACACTTGTTTTCCCCCCAGTTTGAACCTGAAAATGATAACCACTAGCTGTTACAAATATCATTTTATTGCACTTAAAGTAAATCAAGCGTGTTTAAACACGAAGATTTGTTATGTGATACTATATAGCTCATATTATGAAGCAGGTACTTCCAAAATTGGTCACACAGATTTGTGTATTTTTAAACTAAATACACTAGCATTTTTTTATTACCAAGAGAGAAGTAATACCATTAGAAAACTTTACCTGTTTCCCGATATTCATATTTCATTGACTATAGCAGTGGTACCCTCTTTGCTCATAAATATGTGTCAGACTTTCTATTCTGGCTGTTATGATCCTTTCTTATGTATTTTCTTTGTTAGTATTGGTTTAAATATGTTAATAACACACAAACGATATAAAATATCAACAAGTTCACACTGAAATACGACATTACGTGCACTAATCACTGATATTACGAAATTATTTACTCGGGAAAGTAAACTGCTTTCTTTCTGTAGCTCAAAATGCTCCAAAATGCTACGTTTTAAAGTAGATTTCATCTTTTTCTTACATTTGAAGATGAGTTGACAAAAATGTTGTATTTATTCATGTTTACGGTGAACAGAAAATATCCATGTGATATAATCCTTATTTTGTAAAATTCGATACATCACAACCTAATATTCTGCAATCCAATACTGTCTACCTTTCAGGCTAACTGTTAAATTTTGAGGAGGAAGTTAACGTTTAAGTTCAAGTAATATACATTTTTTGTGTGTTTACCCTCACGCTAAACGACTATGGTATTCATGGATTATCAGAAATTGCAAACGAAATAATAAAGGAAATGAAAAATATGTAACGTGCTAAACATTTCTCATTTCTAGCACATAACATTTAAGTAACTTTGAGTTCAAGAGTCTGCAGACATATTTGGTATCTACGAGGTTTAACATAATAAATTGAGAAATAATAAATGCCTCCCTGTATTTTATCGTTGAATAAAATATAGTCAGGAATTTGGATGCGTAGTAATTAAATCACGAGTGCGTAGCATCCAAATAACTGACTGTATTTTATTCAACGATAAAATATAGGGAACCATTTATTATTTCGATTCTAACATGTTATTTTCTTTGTAAACAATCCCGAACGTCCTTGAAAAAACGTGCTGTATTTTATCGTAAAATAAAATACAGGATTTTCCCTATATGTTTATGTAGGAAAAGCAGCCGCTTGTGTTAGAATAATAGATAAAGCTTATTCAAAATTGTATTCAGTTATCTTTCAAATCACCCTTGAATTTTATTCAATTGTTTCTGAAAATGATCCGACTTAATTATGCCACCTCGAAGTATTTTTTTCCCGATCCGCCAAGAAAGGCTTCATAAGGACATATGACGTCATTATCAAAATGCCTCGGACGCAGTTTAGATTTGGAATGGATGTAAACATCCGAGGGCGCTTGAAGCAGGGATGTGGACGGCGTTCTAAGCCATATTCAGTATCTGCAGCTACTGCATTTTAGGAGATGTGCGCAAGTACATTATCCTGTAGCAAACGGGTACCTACTCTGCGCTCTCCATCCCCTTCCGTTTCTCTTTACAACTTTCGTTATTCATTAGTGTAGTGCTGCTCAGTGATGGTTAGATCTCTCTGATGATAAACAACCATCATAACAGACCTTCGATCTCAGAATGGGAAACCATGATGTTTGAACTTCTGACTCTGGATCAAAGTGATGCACCTATGTTTCATCCTGGATCACAATTCTCCTAAGAAAGTATTATGGGTTACACTTAAAGTATTAGCAATATGCTGAAAGGTCTTAGATTACCATGCGATGTACAGCATCAATTTGAATTTCGATCGTGGCCTCTCTAGGACGACCTGATCATGGACCATCTCAAGTATTGGTTCTTCCACGCTTCACTTATGCAGTCTATTTTTTTAACAATTGAAGATGAAGGACAGCCATTACCAAGTTATTTTTCATGTCTTCATAAATTTCCTTGTGTAACATTCCCCCTGATCTCTCTTCTCTGACTTCTCGTTTTCACCAATAAGTTATAACTCATCAATAATTAAACAATTGCTTTTCTAAAACCTATACAACTTTCGCACATGTTACCGAGTGCATGTACTGAGTATATGACTAAAGAGTTCCATCATGACTCGCGCTTGCGAGTCATGATAATGTGCAAGGCCAAAGTATGGCATAATTATCGGGGTATTTTTGTCATTTAGAAAAATTATTTTGATACTAGTGCAATTGAACCGTCCATCGGTACTGCTCGATATCCCTCTAAATCAATGTTTAGCCTAGCGTGGGAGATTGGACAATGGACGTGAATCCTTGAACCGCTTCGTGTTCTGTTTGTTGTCTAGCGAGATAAATTGATACTTTTAACCCCAAGTTGCTGTGAATGAGATCGTTATTAAAGTGCTGCTCTTTTCATTCACTTTTTTGTTTTGTATTTCAGATTTTGAAGTACAAATGTATTGTCTTTATTCATTTGGGCCTATGCGTTTTGCTTTCTGCATAATGCATCAATTAGTACTTGGCTTTTTCTGGTATGTACACTGTACGTACTTCAACACATTAATTTAAACGATATAAAGGTATACGCCAATCTATTACATGATAACAGTCTGAGGGAGAGTATAATTAATTTTAATGTAAAATTTTAATAATAAGGTATCTACAGTACTTCCCCTTAATATGTAAAGCGTTTATTTTATTCATACTATTGGTTGAAGGGAGAATACGATCATAACTAGAGCATAACCATTTGTTACAAACCTTCTGAAGTTATATCCCTTATAAAACAGTCTCTATGTGCATGGAAAGTTAATCTTTGTTTATTGTGCACGTCTTCTTTATCATCCCTAAAACTGAATGTCAATGCGTCTAACAAATATCGTTTAATAACGATTTTAATGAGAAGTACATCCAGCATGATGCAATCATTTTGATCATTAACAATAGATAAACTCTCCGATGATAGCTTTGGGATGATAAGTATAACAAAACCATTCTAAGAATGTTGAAGGGGATGAGTTTTGAAGACGATTAATGGATGTGGTGGTCAAGTTTTTGGTACCAATAAATTATCGGGTACGTACGTAAATAGATACCTTATGTGACCAATGTGATCGATGACAAAACCAAGCTTTTAAGATGATTATCCTAAAAATGAACACTGATTTAAAATGTCTCTTTAGTTTGATATGACTTCATTGTGAAATTGAAATGAAATGTGATCTATTTTATACACAAAATTTTGATTTGGGTAATTAACTATTGTTGTCAATGCTTTACATTATCTACATGCAGTGCAATTCAAGTGTTCAGTTAACGTTTCTGATGTACTTAAGTAAGAAATAATCTATAGCTTGGAGTGCTTCATGAAATTGAATCATTCTAAGGAGGTGATGTGCAGGGTGGAATAATTCACGAGGGCGAAGCCATATATTATTTCGATTGTAGAAATCGTTTTGTCTCTGGAAAGTAAAACACTGTGACGGTTCGTCCTGAAATTTCTTGGCCTTTTAAAAGAAAACAAGATGAAGGATACGCTGTGCACAAAACCATACAGAGTTATTATAACAATAGCAAAACATCCTGTCTTCAGTTATACATGTATTTAACGGCCTACAATTTGATAAACATGCAATTTAAAGAGGTTACTATTTTTTTTTAATGTACATAAGTTCGACAATTTTATTTTACAATGTAAAAGGGATTTTTCATAAGACGTATTTTATCGTGGAAGGCTATAGCTCACTTCTGCATAAAACACAAAAGATCAAATGCAAGTGCCAGTCAGTCAATCAGACGGGAAATTTACAGTTTAAGTTTAAATTAAATATTACTAAAGTTTGCTCACATTTGAAAAGAGTGTCTATACCAGAAATAAATGTTTAAAGTTCTGTACATTTATATTTAGTACTTCCTGAATTAAGATCACTTTGGGTTGTTACGATTTAACATTGTCTGTATAAGCTTGACAAATGCACACTATATTCAACATATTTCTACATGTAAAAACTGCTTTTATACTTCCTTGTCCTCTTAGGTTGTAAGCGATGATCATCATTTTAGTATATGATAAGCAATTATATGGCCTTTGCAAAAAAAGTATCGCAAAATGAAACAAAAGCACTCTAGTGAGACTGTAAATCAGACAAATTGTATAGATCTATATGGGTATCAATTAATCATATGTCTTGAATTAACTACAAAACCTGTATAGTACGCTAAACTGAAAATTTAATAAAATTAATTCAAAGTTACAGATGTGCCTGAATAGTTTGGAAAATTGGGTATCGACAAAGCTGTTATCTATCTACTATTAATTATGTAATGTTCATATTGTGTAAATGCATTGAGTTAATAAAATAGTGTTTTAACTAATCAACTATCGGGTATAGAAAACGCTCTGTTAAGTCATCACCTTTTCACCGCCTACATATAACACCGAAACTAAACGAAACATGTACCACAATTGATCCGTTTCTAAATAACTTGTTAAACTACAAATTTAAAATACCAGCTTTATTCTCGTCTAAGCATTTCTGATCTGCAATGCTAAGCCAAGAAACCCTATTAACATGAATACAATTAGACGCTATCAGGTCAGTTGAGAATATAGCGACAATGTTAAGGGAGCGGGTCTAGCTGTTTCTTTTTCAAGAAATGAAATAAAAAAGAACGCAACCCACACTTTCATTTTTTGTTCACATAAATGTTGACATTACCTTTTTCATAAACGGATAAAATAACCCAATCCAACCAGTACATGTCATATACTTTAGTAGTATCAAAGTAATCTATATCTAGAACGAAGTTTGCAAGGTCCTCATTATTCCCCGACAAAGGTAAAATGAATAAACTGCCTGGAGTCAATAGTAATTCCTTAACGTCAAATTTTACTATATATTTCACATAAAACCACAAAATAGAGAAAAACCAACGAAAACCGGCGACCGGTTGACATATCAGGAGCATTTCTTGCGTGTCCTTGAAGTGCTCGCAGAGCCGGACATTTTGATATATGACATGACATGGTCACGCCAACGGTGTGAAAAAAAGCGAAAAGCCGCAAAAAAATGGCGACCGGTTGACATGTCAGGAAACTTTATCAGGTCATGTGACCGCAGTGATATTTTGAATGTCATATTAGGGCAAATAACTGCTTCAATATATTAGCTAAATCATGACGTGATTGCCTCCATTATACACATACAGCGGTGACGTCACTATTCAATGTGTACACAAAACATTTCCATTTTCTTGCAAAATGAACAGTCAAGTACAATAAAAAACAGTTTTCGAAGGAATTTAATGGGCATTGTTAACAGTTGAATTTTGTTGTTCCTGATATATGTGATATTTGGTTTACCTTGTTAAACTTGTTTAATTAAATGAATTAAAAACATTTTAAAACTTTTTTATGTAGATTCTACTTAATTTTGTTCGGCATAATAAAATAAACATCATATGGCTTACGCCTCGGGTGACATTCTGCTCTCGGGTTGACAATATCAATGTCACACATGCTGCCATATGATATTTATATAATGTGACATGACCCACTTCTATGAACGGTGTGAAAAAGAAGGAAAAACGCCTATTACCGGCGACCGGTTGACATTTACTGAAATATTCTTGCATTTCCTTCAAGTGCTCGCCTTTCCCGACATTTTGATATATGACATGACCCACTTCTATGAAAGGTATGAAAAAGAAGTAAAAACGCCGATTTCCGGCGATCGGTTGACATTTCCTGGAATGTTCTTGCATTTCCTTCAAGTGCTCGCCGAGCCCGAAAGTTTGATATATGACTTGATCCACGTCTATGAAAGGTGTGAAAAAGAAGGAAAAACGCCGATTTCCGGCGACCGGTTGACATTTCCGGGAATGTTCTTGCATTTCCTTCAAGTCCTAGCCTAGCCCGATATCTGGTATATGACAAGACCCACTTCTATGAAAGGTGTGAAAAAGAAAGAACAATGCTGATTTCCGGCGACCGGTTGACATATCCTAAAATGTTCTTGCATTTCCTTCAAGTGCTCGCCGAGCCCGACATTTTGATTTATGACATGACCAACTTCTATGAAAGGTGTAAAAAACGGAAAAACGCCATTTACCGGCGAGCGGTTGACATTTCCTGGAATGTTCTTACATTTCCTTCAAGTGCTCACCGAGCCCGACATTTTGATATATGACATGACCCACTTCTGTTGGAAGGTGTGAAAAAGAAGGAAAAACGTTTAAATTACAGGCGACCGGTTGATATTTCCTGGAATGTTCTTGCATCTCCTTCAAGTGCTCGCCGAGCCCGACATTTTGATATATGACATGACCCACTTCTATGAAAGGTGTGAAAAATGTGAAACGCCGATTTCCGGCGATCGGTTGACATTTCTTGGAATGTTCTTGCATTTCCTTCAAGTGCTCGCCGAGCCCGATATTTTGATATATGACATGACCCACATCTATGAAAGGTGTGTAAAAGAAGGAATAACGCCGACCACCGGCAACCGGTAGACATTTCCTCGAATATTCATGCATTCCTTTCAAGTGCTAGCCGAGCCCATAATTTTGATATATGACATGACCCACATCTATGAAATGTGTGAAAAAGAAGAATAACGCCGATTAACGGCTACCGGTTGACATTCTTGGAATGTTCTTGCATTTCCTTCAAGTCCTAGCCGAGCCCAACATTTTGATATACGACATGACCCACTTCTATGAAAGATGTAAAAAAAAAAGGAAAACGACGATTACCGGCTACCGGTTGACATTTCCTGGAATGTTCTTGCATTCCTTCAAGTGCTCGCCGAGCCCGCCATTTTGATAAATGACATGACCGACTTCTTAGGAAAAACGCTGAAAAAAGGCCCAAACTGGAATTTGCATCAAGCATCTGGAGTCCACTCACGGTTTCAGATATTGGCAAAGTAGAAAAAGTGCAGAAAACAGCTGCTAGGTTGTGCTGTCGTAGGTTGAGGAACAGACGTTATATTGGGGATATGCTACAGTAGCTTTCCTGGCCAACCTTAGCCCAACGTAGGTTATATTCAAGCGTCTTGTTCTTTTATAAGATTCATAATGACCTAGTTCAGATACCTTCACTTGCTTCAGCATCCCAGGTCCATCCATTTTGTTAAGCATGACGTCTAAACGTTTTGAACGAAATACACGTAGCAAGATTTCTAAGACACAGGCATACAACATGTGTACATTACTTTAGCGAGAAAAATCTTCTCGTGCTTCGACGTTGAAGCTAGCGAGATAGTTTTTATATTGGCGCTTTCTTCTGACAGAGGTTTCACAACTATAAAAAATATCAGATAAAAAACCGGGGCGAGTGAAAAGTCTACCCGTGTAAGTTCAATGTATAATACCATGACTTAGAAGTCTAGTGTTTTGTTTAGATTGATTTAGATATGAATAATCTATTTCTTTGTATGAAAATTTCATACTCTAGTGAATGCTGAAGACAGTTCTGTTTTTACTTGTGTGTGTGGTGGTGTGTGTGTGGGGGGGGGGGGAATATGAAATGATACTTTTACCAAGAGCGTCACTCAAGCCATAGATGTGCGTCATTTCACTGTAGGAATTTGCATTTACTACATTCTCAATAAATTTAGTGTAGTCACTTGTGACAATTCGTATGTCATTTAAGAAGTCATTGTGTTTTTTCTTGGAATGATAACGGTTGTCTATCATTTCTACAGCTGGCATCAATCTTAACAAGCATTGCAATTCCTCTCTATCCGTTAAAGCCAAAGACATTGCTCTAAGTAGACAATTTCCATCACTATCTGTTTTCAAAGAAGTGCAAGCACCATTCATTACAGGACTATACATATCTTAAATTCTAACGGCTTCGCTATCAATCTCAAATTGGATATGATCAATGTCTACAATTGGTACCCTGACATCATATGTATGTAAAAGGAGAGACTTTCATTTGGCTTGATTTACCAGACAGTTCCGCGGGTTCGTCAACATAGCTGTGTGCAGTCTTAACCGAAACAAAAACTTATTTTCTCGCCCCATAACACTTCTTTAAACGAAACCAAAAGAAAAAAACATGTTTAATTTCCGATCGCCTGGTAGAATAAATGAGTACAGGTATTTTCATATTAAAGTCCCAGGATCACATTTATTTAACAGATACAAAAAATGTATAGAAAAATAAATTTACTGATAGGATTATGATAGAACCATAAATTCTATTTACGAGTGCGGGGCAGACGGACAGACGCACAAAGCGGCAACCATATACTCCCATTTGGGGAGTATGAAACACTCGTTTTTGTAGGAAAGTCCTGCAATGTTTGAAACATGTGTAGGAGACCAGAAACTGACATATATTTTTCTTTATGTTCTGACAGAGAAAACTGGCTTGGTGCAAACATTGATGAATTGTGTTGAATTTCCAAGAAATCATTTGCCGTTATAGCGTGACCCACTGGTCAAAATTGACCCCGCCCTGGGGTCACTTGTTTTTCGTATAAGCTTATGTAGGAAAACTTTTAAAATCTTTATTTCTGAAACCACAAGGCATAGTTGACATCCTCCAAGAATGTTCAAATCATTTCCCCCAGGTCAAAATTGACCATTTCTGCTTTTGATGACCAGTCAGTGTACGTCAGGTGAGCGATATAGGGCCATCTTGGCCTTTTTGTTTTTATGGTTGTTTAACCAAAGTCCAAGGACCATGGGAGCTTTAACTACCCTACAAACTGTAATAAATGTTTTATGGTACTATTTAATGTACTGTGGATGCTAAACTTATGTCAGGGTAATTTGGTAAGATATTACAATACAGTCACAGTCCTTTTAGTTGAGAACTGTTTCTGTTCAAGGACACAGTGACATATTTTACTAATCTCCAAACACACCAGTTTTTACATGTATATGTGTGATGCATCTATACCAAAGCGCACAATTGTTTACCTAAACTTTTGAAAAGGAGAAGTTGCTGTTGCTAAATGTTCGATGTATTATTTATTATACAATCACAGAATTTTCATTCTCACAGTTGTATTTATATCAGGATCAGCAATCTTAATGAAGCAAATGTTTAAAGACGAATAAGATTTAGATTTTACATACCCTTTTAAAATAGTAAAACACTGTATCATGTTGTAACAGGAAGAAGAGATAAAGACAAGGGAGTAGAAGTAAAGATAAAGGCAGCAGTACCGGATGTGATAAGCCAACATATTTAGGTGAATATGATGTTACCCCTGGTAAATATATCCAGATCGGACAAAGCCAGATCTACAGTTAAGGTACATGTACATACCTTTCTTAGCGCATTTGTGACAGTGTAATGCTGTTGCGATTTATAGAGTGTTTCAGTATACGTGTACATGTTATTTGATTGCGTACATATAGTTTGTAATGATGTGTCCATGTTTTGCTTGAACTAAGTTTGTTGCTGTATTGCCTGTTCCTGTCACAAATTTATTTTACTGTATCAAACAGCACTATCAACTGGCTACACCGTTCCTTGGAGTGTTCTTGTACTTTCATTGAAGTTGATTTGTAGTTTCGCTTGTTTATAGAGGCTTTGAAAGTTTTCAATAGTTGAACCTGCTGAGTAAATTGTACTAGATTTTGAGGAAATCAATCTTAAATCTTATTAAGACTTTAATTAATTTCTACTAGTGACCTAATTTATATTATTTTACAGATATTCTCAAATGTTTATTTGTATTTACAGAAAAGTCAGTTCCCAATATTTCCAAACCTGTTGTTGTCGAAGGAGTTTGTGTATCTGGGTAAGAGGCAGAGCTTTTCCTAGATAATGAATCCAGCATAAATGTCAGCGCGGAAGTGTTGCAGAATGCTCTGTTTACTTAGGACAATCCTGAAACTTAAATTGAGTTGGCTACTTCAGCTGGGCTAATCTCTTTGCATGTTCACACACAGGGCACATATTAAGTAGTCTCTGTGGAAAGCGTTTGAGCAGAATACACAATACTGAAAATATGTGCGAAAAACCATTACCCTCGGCTACCTAATTGTGTTGCACATGGAGTGCTCATTATAAGCTATTGTTATCGGACCCTGTCTTTCCTCATCTGTCATGAGCATTGCACTTGAAACATCAGATTTCATCAAACAACAAGACCATTTGCATCAAAACTTATAATGAACAGTAACTTCAACTGGTTTTTGGACCAAACTTTACATTTTAGATTATTTATACGCGCTGTATACATAAAATTGTTGCCTGGACATTTCTGCAAAAGTTCTCGAAACTCCTGCTAGGATTGCAGACATGAAACTTCGTGAGTACAAGGAAACTCTAATACAAAAACACGAAATAACATTCTGTCAAAATTTATCTTTTGTAGTTTTTACGGTAAACAGTGTAAAAAGGATTTTATTATGTTTGAATTGCTTTGCCAAAAATCAAGACCGACAACCCACCAAATCATAGGTAGAAAAAAGAGAAAAAGACATACAATACTTTACAAACTAAATAAAAATTAAAATGCGCGGTGAAAGTTGAACAAATACTGAAGATGTGAGTGTAACAGAGATTACGTGACGTGTGTCTATATTGCCTGAATCTATTACTTCAAAAACATATTCAGTCAAAATTGAAATAGTCAGTTATATTTTACGACTGCATGATGTATTTGAACCGTACTGTACCCATGCATGCCTGAGACAGATATTTATGTTTGTCGTTGAGACCAAGTTCTGACAGTACTACTTCTGACCATCACGTTTTGCTTTCTGGTTGTTTTTATTTTTCCTAAAATTAAATTTCAATGATGTTGTCATTATATCTTACTATTGTTGTTAATGTGGTAGTAATGAATGAGTGAATGAATGAATGAATGAATGAATGGATGGATGTGTTATTTTTTCATCCACAATGCTGATGCATGTGGGAAATTGTTTGTTTTTGTTTTTTTTTTATAACTTTTTCGTTTTATACATCTACAGTGCTTGCGCAAGTAGGAATGAGTGAGTGAGTGAGTGAGTGAGTGAGTGAGTGAGTGAGTGAGTGAGTGGGTGGCTGGGTGGCTGGGTGGCTGGGTCGGTGGATGGATGGATGGATGAATGAATGAATGAATGAATTAGACACAATGTTTTGGCAGATTACTTTAAGTAGTAGATTAAATTGCAAATTATTCAGACAGTACATGGAAGTACAGTCTGGACATTGTCTAAACTGGTCACACTGCAAGAATATCCATCTCAAACAGGGTTAGGCAAATACTCGGCTTGTTGTAGAACTTCAATTCATGTGAAATAAATTTCTTAGGTCACATTAACTTTAGATATTCAACAGAACTATATATTGTGAATGCTTACAATGCTTAAAAAATCACTGATCGAAAATACAAAAATGATCCAGTTAAGTAAAAAATTGCTTGCTTTTGCAGTTTCTTAATCATATTAGATTCTGAACCACAAACGATGTAACAAAACAATGTCCGTTCTACTATATGATTGGGGGAGTCGGTCTAAATGCTGATTTAAAACACGTGAATGCCGACACTGTCGACATTCAAACCCTCTCTGCTGCATTTCTCGTCGCAACAGAGACCAGAAATTGATGCGAAAGCAGCATCGAGAACCTTTCTTTCTTTTTCTTTTCGCTTCTCCCTTCGCTTTGCTAGCCACTGTCCAATAAATCCGAACACACATGAAAATTTCTTTTGCTTCTTGGAGACATCTTCTTCTGTTATTTCTTCGATCTGTGTCTTTTCTTTTCGTTTCTCCCTTCGCTTTTCTAGCCACTGTCCAATAAATCCGAACACACCTGCATTTTTTTTCTGTTTCTTGAAGACGCCTTCTTCTGTTATTTCTTCTTCGATCTGTGCAATTTCTCTCTTTGTCTTTTCTTTTTTCTGTCAATAGAACAAAATAACTGTGTATCCACAATTTAACGGTTCGCATCTAAAAGAAAGAAAGAAAGAAAGACACAAACAAACAAAGACGTTCGGTTGTTGAATTACACGTCTTTATCACGATGTCACTACCAAAAATAAATAATTACCTTCTTTTGTTTTGGTTTCTTCTTTTTCTTTCTGCTTACAGCTTTCTGGTTTCTAGGGCTATCGTCAGCTCGAAGTTTTGAGTTTAGTTCTTGCTCTGTATCACTGTCTATTGGCTCAACTTTATTCTTAAATCTCCTGGATGTACTTCTCTTCTTTTTCGTTTCCTTTTCCTTTCCCTTACAAACTTCCGTCGATTCTTTCTTTGCTTTCATTCCTTCAGGTGGCTGTTCTGTTTTGTCTTGGACCTTCTTTTCTGTTGCCAGGAACATTTCCTCAATGCGGTTTGGTCTACTAATATCGACATCGATAAAAGGAACCGCCCCGGTTATATTGGCTGTAGGATCAAGCGGATAGAACTTTGATTTCTCACCATTTGATGAAAACTTCTGTTTTACGGCATTGTCATTTTCTTCCGTAATTTTGGAGATATCTACCTTGTCCTCAGGCGGTTGTACTTGTATGAGCGTTATATCTGGTGGCTTCTTTTCAGCCATTTTGGCTGATTACAATTGCCACACTCTGATTCCGTGCCACTCCTCGCTGGGCGCTGTTTCTATGTATGCGTCGTCGTGAAGTGACGTTACGTCTTGTGACTATGACGTCAGAAGTCACAAAAGCATTATGGGATTTTATATTGATGGACCAACACTAGATATGTGCATATTGTTTTAAGTTACTAGTCAAACTGTACAAATGAAGGGCCTTAATGAGGCAGCCTAATGGAAATTATGCCTGATAAATGTTTTCAATTATTACTATGCTTACTGGGTTTTGATAAAAGCATGACAAGAAAAACATAGTTTGAATATTAGGCTATATATAACGGACCCTGCACAGATGAACAGACAGTAAGCCAAAAATAAAGTTGATTTGTAGATTCATATCAAAATTTAAAAATATGAGATGGATACTAATCACCTGCGGTAGTAAATTGGTTGAAAATATCCACTTGAAAAAATGAAAATTAGAGGATTTTTGTTTTTTGATAGAGTAAATAAGCGAAAAGATAAGATAATATTTATTTTGAGACGGCAAGACATTTAGAATAAGCATTAGCTCTCATGAGCTTTTACAACCGACTATAGTTCAACAGACATATAAGTCTAACAAGAGTAAAACAGCTATAAATAAGATTGTAGTACAGTATAGTATTAACATAGGAAGTGGCTGCGAAAAGTAAATGTAACGATTTATTGTTGTTGCGCGCTGCTTTCTAAAATACTTATCGGCCTCGCCGTATATTGATTTGACATTCGGGCCATTTTATGTTTATCGACTGGTCGTCTAAATACGGACTCTTATGTTATTTTTAGTAGAACACGTGCAGCACGTGCAACTTAAGACATATTGTTCACCCATCCGGAAAGTAGGGAAACAGTGTTAAAATTGGGCAAAATTATTAACATTATTTTCCATTACTTCTAATGCATCTGTTGAAAACTTTTTTTGATATACAAGGGATAAAACAAAAAAATATTTAATAGTGAACTAGGGGGCGTTAGAAGTTAAGTGTATATAGGTCCGTGAGTATACCCAGAAATTTTTGATCAACTTCGGGTTTACTGGTGTGATCAGGTGTTACAAGATTTTACGTCTGATGGATTAATTTGATGTGTTAATCTGCACATTTTCTGTGTTAGTTTTTACTAAAGGATTAGCAAAGATTATCTAACTTTGAACATATGTATTATTACACTAATTTAAATTATATGTTTAAGCTTAAATGTGATTGTATGTTGTAATAATCTTAACTAATATTAACTTATTGTAACTGTACTTATTGAGTAGATGTAGAATCTGAATGAAATGAACTATGCTTTGATCAACAGATTCATATTTTGACTGAACCCTTAACATGTTATTTTATTTCACAGCTCTTTTACTTACGTTGATTTTACCAGGATTTATTATATTAAATACGATCCCTGATTTTATACACTTATTAAAAAATTGTCGGTTATAAAAGTTCTACAGAGCTTATGTTCACATGTTATTATGTATTGCCGACTTAAAATAAATCTTATCTTATCTTACTTATTTCATTTCTTTTTACAGTATAAATGTAACAAAATGATGATTGATATCATGAAAATAAACCAATAGAAATTATCGGTACGGCCGTTGCAGAAAAAGTTATTCCCCTTTTGTAAACATCGCCATTTGTCCGGAAATTAGAAGGCGAGTTGTTCCTGTTAATTGGTTATAAAAGACTAAGTTATAAAGAATTTAAGATTCCTTTTGAATAAATCAACTGAGAATTATTTTGCATGACCTATGATTTGTAGACCAAGGAGGACGGTGTTACAGTCATTGTCCAGACTTTTTTTGTTAGGTAAACACCCCGCAGCGGTTACTTCCCTTTCCAGTATGAGGAGTTTGCCACTCTCTTTGAAATTTGCAGTTTTAGTTTATTTCCTTCCTTTCATTAACAGGGTGGTAACTAACTTCTATTTCTTTATATCGCAAGACTGTCAAAATAAAGGATATTGAATTTTAAATGATAATATAAAATTTGGTCACAAAATGTTAACTTCAAAAACGCGGTTTAAACGAGAGTCATCTAAATTGAAATTGAAAATCTGTCCAAAGCTTTTATGAGTTTGATTTATTTTATGTAATGATGCCAAAACTACTTTCTCCTCTTCATGATATTTGTATGGATGATTTTAATAGGTGCAACTGATTGGACAAAAATATTAAATTTAGTTCTACATACTCGGTTAAACTTCTCCACTGTTCATATGACAATTTTTTTTAATTAAAAATATTTAACTGAATTATTTAGTAATATGTATGTTACAACATCTTTTGTAGAAGTTGTAAATCTTAAATTATAACATTGCAACAAAATATTATTAACACCGTTTACTGGTCTGTAAGGACTCAGAAGTGATCCAAACACCACATGACGTCATAACAACATACTGATGACGTCATAACACATTTGACGTCATAACAACATCACATTGTTGTCATTGTGGATACAAGGGCTGTTGAGACTGGATGGACATTTAATTTCTGTTTATTTTTTACAACTTGTTTACATTAATTTATATTTAAAGCATTTTGGTTGCATTATTTTTACATTATGGTTTATAATCTTCGCAGTATAGGAATGTCGCTGATACAGAATTCAGGTAATTAAAAAATCTTTTGGCAGTTTTTAGCCATTTAGTTGTTTTCAGGGAAAGATTTGAATGGCGAAAGTGTCAATTTGAGGTATCTTTTCTCCACTTTGCAGACTTTGACGACATTAGAGAGCGGCAATTGGGCAGCCCTGTATGTGTAGCATGAGTTTCCTCCGGCCTTTGTGGTTAATTTCTGCGCATCAAACTTCAAAGTCATTGTTTATTTATGAAATAACATCAGTTCCAGCGGTGTTAGTCGTTTAATAAACAATGATTTGGAGTACTGATACGCAGTGATTAGCCATGAAGGCCGAAGGCCTGAGTGGTTTATAACTGCATATCAGTACAACAAATTATTGTTTTTTAGACGATAACAACGCTGAAAAGGATGTTATTTCGATTCTAACATGATCAGATATTACAAAAGGTGAATAAATGCAAAGCTAAGTTATTTTCTACGCGAACGCTCAATTAACGTTATGCGGCGCAATATGACGTCGTGTTTACAGCATATCGGTTCCCGCGTTGTATATGGTTTAATATAACAAAATTTTTCTACTCTTTGTATATAGAGACAAAATCGCGAGTCATGTTAGAATTAATAGATGATGAACACTGCTGGAATGAATATATTTCATAATTTGAACATAAATATTATTATATCCCTAATGAAGTCCTTAGACAAGGCTAAACGTTGGACAATAATATTCCTACTTTAGTTTTTAATAACTTGACCTGTTGTGGTCGTGTGTTCAACTTAGTGTTTTACTTACTTCTGATAAAAAGTTATAGTGATAGCGAAGGAAACATATCAAAGATGTTGTGTGCTTGGTCATGTTCATTTTTTTTTCACGTGGGGGAGGGGGTGGGGATGAAATGAATGGGACACCAGCATTTTACTCGTACATTTTAACAATCAATGTTCTGTCCAAAATATTATGGGGCTGCTGCCCTCACACTCCCCATTCTGTTCAAAATGTTGTTTATTATGTCTCAGAAACTATCCCTTACCTCAAAATCATTATGAGAAAAGTCTACAGCTTTAAAGTGCATAATAGCATAGAGTTAAACCCTCATGCAAATACAGGTTGTCTGCCTCTGTGGTCGAGTGGTTAGAGTCCCTGCTTTAAAGTCACCGCAACCTCTCACAGGGTCATCGGTTTGAGCTCAGTTACCAATGTCTCTTTATGTAACAAAGTTGGCAGTTTCTAATTGAGGATAGGAGTCACTAGTACTGATTCTTCCCAGGTATGATTGTAAAATGTTCTGTCTGTTAAAATGACCAAAGATACGATTGGAATGGGTGTTAAAATCCTACAACATCCTGCAAATACAGGTTTAGCTGCACTGACCATGTAAGGCATGTCATTGCAGTTTATTGATTTCTTAGGACTAAAGGCTAGGTGTAAATGCAGGTTTTGAGGGCCGTTCACTAAATGTTCATCACTAAGTTGAAAACTGAAATTTTTTTGATATTCTAGTGATATGTTATGCTTAATATTGAGTTCAACAATATGTTTTACATCATATTTTTGATGTCATTAGTGTTTTAATGCGGCTCCAACCATCAGCTTTTCTGCTTCATGGTAGACTTCAAAGAATTGGAAAAAACAATGGAAATTCAAACTGATTTCACTGAAAACAATTTTGTATATTTGTTATCTGCCATTTTATTAAAGAGAAGTACTGAAAACCATTACTAAATATGCGATATATTGTTACACAGTATTATACACATGAAATTACGCGAGTTATTTTGCATTTGCAGAACAGAAGCATTTGGCATTTAAATTCTGGTTCAGGCATTTCTGGTTACTGGCACTTAAATCAAACTAACTGATTTCTGTCCAATACAGATTTAATACTGTTTATGTATTAAGCTACATAATAAAAACTGGTATGCGTTTGAGTAGGGGCTTTGGTGTAGGATCCTAACCTGGAGGTTGTGGGTTTGAATCCTGGGTAGCAGGGAGTTGCAAGTGGTGGTGTAGTGGTTAAGGTGTCTACCGCTCATCCCTGAGGTTGTGGGTTCGAGCCCCACTGGAATCACGAGCGTACCTCGTACTGGTTTTTCCAGGAAACGGCCTCGAGAGTGACTCATTTAGCTACAAGCTTTCTTCACAATCGAGCTAAAAAATAAATTTGTATAAACTAAACTTGCTCTACAATCAGTGTAAAATGAATAAGTTTAAAGGTCCAGTACTAACACCAAATCAATTTTTCTTTTAAATCTGGAATCGTAACGGGCGTCTTCTCAGAAAGAAACATATGACATACTGCATCAAATGTGACCATATTGTGTTGAAAATTTGAGTTTAATAAAAGAATCAATAAAATATATTTTGCCTTTTCAAAAACGAAAGTAGGTTTTCCAGTTTTCAAATATCTTTGTAATTTTCCAGAAGTCTCCCAGATAGAGGCTGTAAATAGGTTGTACATAAATAAGCGTGCCTATTTTGAATAATAATTAAAGAACTTTACTTCCAATGATATGCAAAGTATACCTCTGACTGTTTATAGCATTCAGTAAAGCGAAAGTAGGACAAAAAGACCACCCAGGTCACTATAAGAAATACACAAACATTCACTCGTTTTTCTGCAGCAGTATTTCAAACAGGAAAATACTCCACGGCTATTGTAAAGTTTTAGAAGCCAGTTTCATTTTGTATTTCCCTGTTACAATTCCAGATTTCCACCCAGGTCAATATAAGAAATACACAAACATTCACTCGTTTTTCTGCAGCAGTATTTCAAACAGGAAAATACTCCACGGCTATTGTAAAGTTTCAGAAGCCAGTTTCATTTTGTATTTCCCTGTTACAATTCCAGATTTAAAAGAAAATTTGATTTGGTGTTAGTAATAGACCTCTAAACTTGAAAGCTTGTTTGACATAATTTTAAGCAAGTGTTTTTGTATATATAAATTACAGGGCAAAATGACTGCACAGTGAAACCTGCAAAGGAAGTGCACAGCAGTTCAGCCGGTTCCTCAGATACTGCAAGTGCATCCAGCCTCAACAACCCAGCAGGGAACCAGTCTTCTTCCTCGGCTAATAAGAATGTGTATTTAAGATCATATTCACAACAAAACACCAATCAAAATCATGGTGGTGATACATACGTTTCTTTGATGTCAACATTCGAGAACAGTAGAATACAACCAAAGCACAAGAGACAGAGGCAGAGAAAAGATATGGAATCCGCGGAACTGCAAAATATGGTTGTTATTAATTTAGATTCAAGTATAGATTCAGATTACGGTTTGGATCTAACCACCCCATTATGCGATACCGTGGACAGACAAGTTTTCAATACAAGCAACAATTCTACGCCAAATACATCGTCTGCTTCCTCAAAATCTGGTTCCTCCATGAATGAAAAGAAATATGTTTGCTCAGTTTTAAATTGTGCAGCGCAGTTCACATCTGAGATTAGATTGGATGACCATATGAGCCTCTTCAAGCATTCCCCTTGCAATCCGTGCCTTTTTGCAAGAAACTGTTCACTGCCAATCAATCCAATATGTTACATGTGTCCAGACTGTGATCGAGAATTTTCAACGCGTGATGAATGCAGACAGCATATTGATAAATCAAACCACCTGGCATTTTATCCGCCATTAGGAATAAAGGCCTACATGTGTTCCCAGTGCCTTTACCTGTTTTCAAGTCTAGATGCGTGTTGGAGTCATATGGAGCAGGCATCACACCATGGAATGTACTACCCTTTTGCAAGTATGTAGCTCAAATTTAATCAAGTAATCATTCTGTCAGTACCATCAACACTCAATAAAATCAAGGGAAATGCTGATCTGATAAGCAAGAACACATATAACAAATTACTATAGAAACATGCTAATTATTTAAAACCCCAAGAAAAAAGTATGTTTGATCTTTGACCTTTTGATTTTGTTGTACCATTAGATGATTACACGACGGATGAGAAACACTGTGGTCCGGTGGCTGTAGCAGAGGAGCTGGTAGAAGATCTCATGTCCAAATGCAGTAAGATCGTGTACACGGTACAGTGCCTGGAATGTGGGATGCCGATGGAAACTCCAGCAATACTTCGACATCATATGAGGGAAACTCAGAACCAGCATGTAGTGGCATCACTTACAGAAACTAGCTTAGTAAGTGCTAGTTTACTTATAAATCCATTCGCTTCTTTGGAAAAGGGGGTGCTGACTTAAAATCACTAAAATTCTAACTGATAGAGAGTCATAGGTTTGGGCCTCATTTAAAATACTAGCCAAATTCATTCGGCTAAACGATGTGATCCGTTTCATAGATCTGATGTTTTTACTGTCAAATACAATGTACAATTCTGATTTATATGATGTTGGCAGGTTCCTATAGAGGATGGGGGAAGTTGTCTTGTTCAGGAAGAATCATTAAATAAACTGCGTGCCTGTATGTAGTAGCAAGTTAGCACACTTGTAAACTTCTTGCCATTGAGCTAGCTTTTGTGGCGATGTGGTAGAGTGTCTGCTTAACTAAGCCAAGGTACTGAGTTTAAATCCTGCTGAGAGTTAAGAATATTTTAAGTGCTGTTAAACTTGAGTCATATGTAATTGGAACGCGTTGAAGCAGACGTTTTGCCCCTACAGAAAATTTTTGGTACATGTATGACTGGAATGGAAACAAGGTTGTAAATATGGATTGAAAATGGTCACTCATAACAGTGGTGTATCAATAACAGATTTGGTCAGTAGAATTTAGAAAATTAGTTGCATATGATTGTAAATTTAAGATCTGTATTTCAGGTTGTAAATATGGATTGAAAATGGTCACTCAGATTATTGGGTCAAAGGTCAGAATTTGTTCTAACATGTCTTTTCTGTCATATATCTCCAGCTAACAGTGGTGTATCAATAACAGATTTGGTCAGTAGAATTTAGAAAATTAGTTGCATATGATTGTAAATTTAAGATCTGTATTTCAGGTTGAAGTCTTTGCCGGATACCTTGCAAGCTTTACTTGCAATGTATGTCACCGTCTGTTCACAGGGGAATTAAAAGAATTAGCAAAACATCAGTGTGCGAAAAGGATCATTGGAACCGTAACAGAGAATGATACGCGATCCTTTGCTGAATTCATTAAACGTTGTGCACTTACTGTAATAAAATCTCTAGAAACGGAAGATATGCCTGGACCCAGTAGAGCTCGAAGACCAAGCCCGGCTCGTGATACGAGAAGCAAACGAGTAGAGTTGAAATGTAATGCTGCAACAGAAGTTTCTGATAATCTTTCTGGACAATGGAAAATACAGTCTGAAAATGCAAGTAAATCTAATAATAAAGATGAGGCAGGAGTAAGTAAAAATGAACAAGCTTCAGCATGTCAGAGTAAACAGGGAACCAGTCGAAAAGGACGAAAGTCCAGATGGGACGTTCCACCTGCTTCTGTGGTGAGTGATGTGTCAGAAAATTCTGTTGCAGCACCAAAGCTAACAAGTTCAGCTGATCAAACAGAAAACTTACCGGTACAGGGAAAAAAAGAAATTCGAGTGAAAAATACAAAAGATGAAGCAGACGTTATAACAATTCTTGATACTGATGATAGCGAGGGGACTGATGTTGACATTCCTTATGCAAATGGAGCTAAAAGGAAAAGGAAGAAACAAACTGCTGCTAAAAGCAAAAAAGGATTGTCTGATAACCTTTTATCAGAACCAATCACTGTTTTATTATCACCAGAAACAAGAAAACAGAAGTCTGATAAGCTCCAAGGAAGCCCATTTTTTGCTATGAATTACAAGCCCAGAACACTGTCTGTAAGTGGGAACGTTTTGACCCAAGGATATGTTGTTCAACCGAGTGAAAATCACACATCAACTGTGCATGCACTTACAAGCGGAAATAGTCGAACCCAACCTCAGCAGACGATGACGAGTCCAGTGAGATACAGACTGCGAAATAGAGAAGTCTGCGAGACAGTAACAAGTCCCAAAGATCAGAATAGTGATCCATTGAATTTCGACGAAAGTTTCAGAAATATTGCCCACACATTTCTACAGGGTGTTAGCTCAACTACAGCCAAGGAGCCTAATTCCAGGGCGGAAACACTAGTAAGAATTTACTGACAAAATAAAAGAAGTTGATTCAAAGATTATTCAGAAGTGCATTTTTTTCTGGGATTCACTAGAAATAATGTTAGAATTTAATCATAACTCAAACAGTTAACAAGGGTTGATAGAATTTAATCATAACTCTAATAGTTAACAAGGTTCGGTCGACAAACTACATGTGCTCTAAGTGTTTGCAGAAGCAGTTACAATGTATGGTAATTTGGCGTTAAGCCCTCACAGTGCAGTGAACCTTAGATAATTGTCTGATGTCCTAACAAATTGTTGCCAACATAGTAAAATGTTCTCGATTTGTAACTTGTCATTCCCAGCAACAAACAATCAATGTTCAGTCTAGAAGAACTGGGATTGATAAATCATAATTGATTGAATGCCTTAACTCTAAAAACATATTGATTTAATGAGAAGAAAGAAACGGTAGATAATAATGTAGAATATAATCAATGCCTTTACCCTAGAAATAAGTTTCTTTATTTAGCTGATTTTATATGTACATTGTAAAGTAGAGGTCTGAGTAAGTCGAAGTGAGACAGAAATTCAAATGATTAATTTTCAAAAATAGATTTCTTTTTCAATGTCATTCATTTGAGAATTTTCTCTTTAACATTTATCTGTATTGTATATGTGGTATATCTCAATAGTGAATTTACAATTTTGAAAATTACAGACAGACTTACAGCTTTGTAGACGAGACAGATCTCGAAGTCCTCTCAAGAATCTGAATACATTGACCGCCCCAGAAGAGACAAACAGCACGTCTTTCAATATAGGCAATTTCCCTCCCCAGCACTGGAGCCATCCGCCCAATGTGTTGACTCAAGGACATATGAATCAACCGTTCCATGATCCTTTTCTAGCCGTACAGGATGTTGCAAGGAGATTCGGACCCACAGCTCCATCCCAGATCGCGGGTCCATTACGCCCACAGGTTGGAAATCCGTATAGTACTGCTATAGTACGGCCATTGGTGCCTCCACCAGTTCCACCGCCAAGTTTTTTACCCCAAACTGCAGCACAAAGTCATTTAGTACATCCTCAGTATGTGAGTCAGGTACCAAACCCGATTGCCACATGTAGCTACCCAACACAAGGAGTAAATCCCAGCTGGAGTAGAAGCAATGAATCTTTATATCCCCAGGCTCAAACAACCTCCTTCGCCAGCATGAACAAGCCAAAAACAAACTTTACCAGAAAACCTTCAAGTGAGAATCTTATTTCTACAGAACATCTCCAACGTATGAAAAATATTGTTTTCTTGGATCTAGACAACTGGCCGTCGTTCTTTCACAAACTTCCACGCTGTTTGCCAGATTTTACTTTTGTCTGGGGTTTCTTTGGTGGAAAGAACTGTTGGTATCAACCCAATGGTGTTGCCATCTTCCGAATAATGAGGCAGAAAGGCATGTTCTACTTGAATGAAAGATGTGGTACAACCAAAGATGCTGCTGATTTTGCCATAGTTCTGACCGTAAGTAATTATTGTCTCCGTGTATTTTATTGTTTTTGGATTAATGAACAAAGGTCTGTGTTGTACATCGATCATAATGGTGAGGTCATCAATTTTATTAACTCAACTGTGTAAAGGTTCTGCTTTAATCAAAGACTTGAATATAAGTAAGATTTGGGTAAGAACAGTAGAATGGTATCGAAATAAACCTGGAGTCAGTTTAACAGTGTATTATCTACCATTCTGACATGACTCACGGTTTTGTCTCTATATACAAAGAGTAGAAAAGTTAGGTTTTATTATTCTTTAGACAATGTGTGGGAGGATATTCTAAAATGACATATTGTGCTGCATGAGGTTAAGTAAATCTGTGTAGAAAATAACTCTTTGCATTTATTGACCTTTTGTAATATCTAGTCACAAATTGAAATCACATCCTTTTCAGTGTTGTTATCGTCTAACATGTCTAATAAACAACTCTTTGTCATTCTGATGCACAGCTATAATAGATAATTACTACACATCAGAACTCAAAATGGTTGTTTATTAGACGATGAACACCACTTGAATGGATATTGTTTCATGAATAAAAGACATTCAGGAGTTTGGATACATAGGAAATAAATCACAAGTGCTTAGCACAAGTGAATAAATTTTTTGTATCCGAACTGTAAAATAAAGGGACACATAATATTATTTCAATTCTAACACATCATTTTCTTTGAAAATTGTACCAAACTTTACTGAATGTGTAGTTGTACGTCATTGTAACTTTAAAATACGAATGTGATTGGACATGCCTCTTTATATAGTTATATCTGGTCTTATGTCATTTACAGCAAGTCATTATTGCTGTACTTTACTCAGGAATACTCTGACGGTTCCCATTTTCCTGTAAAATAAAAAGAGATTTTTACGTTTTTACGTTTGTATAGGTCATGCAGCCACTTGTGTTAGAATGAAAGATATAGAGGATAATTGTTGGTTTCGGTGTAAGATCACGTTATAATTTCACCGAGTGGGCACCAAAAGTGATATTTTCACGAGTGGCGCAGCCACGAGTGAAAATAACTACTTTTGGTGTTCACGAGTGAAATTAACGTGAAATTACACCGATACCAACAATTTTTCTGTTTATTTTATGGTTAAAACTCTATTTTTATTGAGTTTGTTTCTATAAAACATCGAAAATCGCGGGAAACGTCATCAGAAAACATAGAACAAATGACGTCATTTAAACGACGTCATCGTCTCATGGTCTCCAGCATTAATAACGCTCGGTATTCTTTTTGACGTAAATCCGGGCTTAAGATGGCAAAAACAGTGAAAAATAAAAATGGTAATCCACTGTTTCAAAACTGTGGATTATCACTTTTATTTCACTGAGAAAACTCTATAATTCACTGGAAAACATAAAATAAAGTGATTTATTTAATGGTTTTGGAAGGTTTATCGAAATATAACAATGATTTATATCCCAATAAACCTAAAATTTCTAATTGTTTCAAGTTTTGTGACTGTATATTTGTTATTTAACTTAAAGACTGGTGTAACCTATCAAAAATGACATTCAACAGTAGTGTGTTAGAATTTTCCTTCATACTATGGAACAGTGGTTTGGTAAACTGTCCCCTTGTAAGTAAACAAGTACTGTTAAAACAGTTATACCCATGAAAGGATTACATCTTTGTATATTGTAAACGCAGTTGACATAGCATTGTTTTGTACACTGAATTTACTTTACTATATTGTTTTTTTCAGGTGGGTAAAATGGATGAGAAACTTCCATCTGACATCGCTTTTACGATTATGTCTGGGGACAAGGGATTCTGCGAGGTCGAGCGCCAGATGCGACATTCAGCACGTAAAGTTATGGTTGTCAATCCGCACAGGGCTGCGCAGTTTTCAAACGATATGATTTACGCGCTAGTGACAAGTGTCACTGATATGTAACATTCTGAATGTTTGAAAAAAGAGGATAAAAAATTCTCATTATATTTATTAACTTATTATTCATTTGTTTTATTATTTTGGCAATTTTCCAGAAAACTATTCATTTGTTATGACACCTGAGATACAAGTCATATAACAAAATGAAGGTACACTATTTTTCTCTTATTTTGGTATTTAAACATTTATTTCAGTAAACTTGAGAATTTATTATTCTGTTCAATAAACAAAAACTTATGTAGAAAACATGGTACATTTTGTATTAATTTATTTGTTCATTTATTTGTTAACTCTTCGTTTTGGCCATCTTTTTTTCCCCCAGAAATCTTTATTACATTTCTTCATTTTCAAATCGTTCTTGAACGAGTCAAAGCATCATCCAGGAAACAAAGTGGAGTAACATAATTTTTCCCATATTCTTGAAAGCATTTTATTTTGTGAACTAAAAATTAATGAATTATTTTTCAATAAACAATGAAATTCTCTTACAGTGTTGCTTATCATTCTGTAAATTTGAAAAGTTCCAACATTCAAGTTTGTTGTGTGTATTTGTACATGTTCAATGTCCTTGAAATACCATGTTTTAAAATTGGAATGTAGTAGACAAGTGTATAAGAAAATCATAAATGAGGCATGACGGTGATATTAAATGCCAGCCGTTTTTCGGTTAAATGTTTGTGTGATAGCTTCCCAGCAGATTTTAGTTAACATGGCACTTTATGCCAACATGAGCTATTGGGATCCTACACCATTCTGTTGTACTGCCGTTCACCATTTCCTTCAAACGACATCTTCTCTGAAACCACTGAGCAAATGTTGATGAAACTTGGCAGGGATGTTCCTTTTGTGAAGCTCTATCAAGTGTTAAAAAGATTCCATGCAGAACTCTTGTTGCCATGGAAATGGAAAGGAAAATCTCAAAAACCACACAGTCCAGAGTTTAGATATTTGGCATGTAGCTTTAGCCAGTAGACTTCAACATCATGACCCCTGGGTCAAAACTGACCCCACCTGGGGGTCACTTGACTTGTCCAGAGCATAACTTGAAAACTATTAGTTGGAATTTAATACAACTTCATACAATGTCCAAGCACAACAAGAGGAAGTGCAGTATACAAGAACCATAACTTGATCTGTAATGACGGATTTGTCAGCAGTAATACCCATGTATCAATGTTAGGTATATAATAAATAACAAGTCTTAAGTGTGTCCTTTACAACAGATGACTTTTCCCTAGACTTTCGCACATTTTTTTCAATGCGTCTTGTACACAAGTGCGTTTTATACACACGATTATCATGGTAATTTGTGAAAATTTTAATGGTAAATCAGAAAGAGTGGTAATTTTAATGGTAAATCAGAAAGAGTGGTAATTTGTGAAAATTTTAATGGTAAATCAGAAAGATTACTTCAACAGTGTAGCTTGACCTCTAGATAGCATAAGCGGAAATATTCCTGATTTCTGTAATTCAAAGTGATGTCCTTCAAATATTGCAAACATCATTGATAGTACAAAATTAATGAAAGTCGAACTGAAACCAATTGGGTCAATATGTTTTCTAAACTGCAACACAAATAATAGCAAGAGATTATTGAAAAGAGAAAAATAAGTGATTGTAAAAAGAGAAAGGTAGGAACTGTGTAGTGGTGGAAGATCAGTATGAATATTGAAGACACAAGATGCCTAAAAGGTGTAGGGACTAGTGATGAGCCAGCAAAATAAAAAACAAAACATAATAATACTTCCCTTTGCCCTTTATTTTGTAAATTCCATGCTAATTTTATGAATAAATGCTAATATATATGTATACAAAAATTGAAGACTTCTGCATGAATTTTCAAAACTACTGGTAAATAAAACTACTGCACTAGAATTATACTTTCTTTTGACTAAGATTGTTTTTATTCAATTGAATTATTTTAACAGATTAATAACAATTCTAGCATGTCTCACCATTTTGTCTATACAGTAAACTCCATATATATCGTCTCCAGATATAACGTAACTTCGGATATAACGAACTGTTTTTTTTGGCCCGATTTTTCCCCTTCTTTGTTTAATGTAAAAATATACGGTTATATCGTACTCCGGTTATAAGGAAACTTCGGATATAAGGAACAATATTTTCTGGCCCAACTATGCAAAATGTATAGTAAAGTTACCGTTTATATTGAACTGCAAATACGTTGCCAATGAAATCACGAACTGTCTTTTTTTTTATGTTTTATTAATCCTTGCAATTATTTTGCATAAATTTTCGGGTATAGAAAACTCCGGATATAAGGAACACATTGAATATGTCCCGAGGAGTTCGATATAAGCGGAGTTTACTGTATAAACAAACTTTGTATAACAAAGAGTAGAAAAATCAGGTTATATTATGCCATAAACAATGTGTGGGTCATGTGCAATAGTTGTGCCCCATGACGTTAAATAAATACATGCATCTGCGTAGAAAATAACGTTTTCATTTATTGACCTTTCATAATATTGGGTCATGTCAGAATCGCAATAACATTCTTTTCAGTGTTGTTATCATCTAATAAACAACTCTGCCATTCTGATGCACGGTTATAAAAAACTCGGCCCTTTGGCCTTCATGGTTAGTTACTGTGCATCACAACTCCAAACCATTGTTTTTTTAGACGACGAACGCTGCTGAAATGGATATTATTTCATAAATAAATCACAAATAACAAAGACATTGACTTCAAAAGTATCCTTATTTCAATACAAGTTATTAAGACCTTAACCTTGGAAGTGGCATCATTATAATACATGTATAGATATAAATAAGAGACCTTGGACCTTTAAAGTAGTCTTATTTTACACAAACCAGTGATGGCAGACTTTAAAATTCCTTTTTCACCTGATTCAATTTTCTTCTCTATATAGAATGAAACATTAGGAGAAACTGGCAGAATAACTGATTATTTTGAATTCAGTAAGCAATTGACATGAAGTCTTGATAGCCTAGTACCCATTATATAATGTTATATACAAAGGTAGTCTTGGACTCAAAATCTCAGAATAATTTATAATGTACCCGCTCAGTTGAATGTAATTGGTCACAAATGACCATTGCGGATTTTACAAAATGTAATGTGTATATACAAATTAAGAAAAAAAGATTTACAACCAACTTCAAATAAATAAGGCAGGTTGATTTGTCATAATAAATGAAAAGCTTAAAAAGAAAAGACAATAGAAAGTATCACACTGGTATAACTTCTACAATCAATTACCCAATTGCAACCCTTTAACATTCCAATCTTTAGCAGAAACTCAGTAACACCTAAAAATGGATTGTGTTAATTGTCATGCATATTTTTGCCATATAAGTTTGCATACTTCACAGACCGTGAGCTCGTTAGACGACAGAAAAGGCTTTTAGAAGGCACCAATTTTTTTCTGCACAAACAGTTTCCTCCTGAGATTGTAGCTAAACGTCGCAAACTGATACCTAAGCTCAAGGAAGCAGTTAAGGACAAAAAGAAAGCCTGGCTTGTATACATTGAAGGCAAGGCCGTCAGTTGTGATGCCTAGGACGGGCCGGAGGATGGACTTGGCGTTCTTGTGTGGAACCTAAATGGAAGGAAAGGCCGTCAGTTGTGATGCCTAGGTCGGGCCGGAGGATGGACTTGGCGTTCTTGTGTGGAACCTAAATGGATTAACTGAAACTGAACTTTGTGACCAAGAATTCGTTTCTATTATATCTGATAATGATATAGTTATCTTAAGTGAGACATGGACTGATAAACATTCTAATATTGAAATTGATGGATATTTTAATTATAATTTATACCGTAAATTCAAACATAAAAAAGCTAGGCGTAACAGTATGTTTAAATTCACGCAATTGTTACAGTCGAAAAACAAACCGATTTTGATTAATTTATGTAAATACATTTTAAAAGCTAATAATAGACGAACTGAACTAGCTTCAAATTTGTAAGAATATATAAGTTTGTTATTTAGTCTCGAGATAAATACTAAATTCATTTAATACCAAGTATTAATATTAATCAAACTAGCATAGTACAATACATCGCTTGCTTTTTATTTCAGCTCATTCTCCAGCTTGCACTATATTTTCAAATTTATTGAAAAAACTGCCACCACATCTCATTTTTCAACTTGGTATATTTCACTTGTTCAAATTGATTGAAATGTTTCATAAGTTCAAGTCTATTGACAGATTTACATGTGATCTCACTGTGGCCTTTATCGCTTGTGATTATGTTTCGTGACCTGTTAATATGAATTGTGAAACTTTTGTAATTTGACAATGTACCTGTATGTGTACTCGTTAAATAAACTTTCTGTTCTGTTCATATATTTATGTATTAAAAACTATGCATGTATAACATATGCAATTGTCCAGCAATTACATAACATATCAAAAACACAAAAAATACAATCTACAGTACATTTACATTTATGATGAGTATTTTCATAAACATATATAACTACATAACCAACTCGAAGTAGTCTTAGCCTTGCTAAATGACGTATCATTGAACATATTTTGCACTTTGAACATGCTAAGTGACGTATCATTCAACATATTTTGCACTTTGAACATGCTAAGTGACGTATCATTGAACATATTTTGCACTTTGAACATGCTAAATGACGTATCATTCAACATATTTTGCACTTTGAACATGCTAAGTGACGTATCATTCAATATATTTTGCACTTTGAACAAGCTAAATGACGTATCATTCAACATATTTTGCACTTTGAACAAGCTAAGTGACGTATCATTCAACATATTTGGCACTTTGAACAAGCTAAATTATGTATCATTCAACATATTTTGCACTTTGAACATATACATTTTGTTACCTATGTATCACATTTAGCAGCCTCTGTATGCCCCTCTGAAAAAGGGGTTAGCATGAGATTTTTTTTTATGATCATGGGACCCGATCTGATGGATGTGCAAGCTGATCATGATCTGCACTTGTGGAACAGGCAAAATATATTGCTACCAGCTGGGTAAAGATTAAATTCTTGTATAATATTATGTGTTTTAAAAATTCAGTCAAAACAATCATTTCTGGGAGCAGTAACTGCCTACAACACAGTAAAATATGTGTTGAAACATTTCAAAACACACCTTCCTCAACACAAATTATGCATATAAATAAATTCAGCAAGATAACACATATGTCACATTTTTAATGGATTTTGTACAACATGTTCCTACTTCTCCCTAGATTGGCCACTTGTCCCTACTTGTTTTAGTTTGTTTTACTTCCAATGTGTAAACATGTCATTATGTGGAGATGGGTGACATCAGAGATAGCAAATCTAAAATTCTACTTTATCAACTCCTGATTTAAATACTATGCAGTCGAACACTTGGCTGTATGTTAAAGATAACAAACAGAGTCACGTTTATTATGTCTTAATTATTGTACACACTGAAAATTTAATGACAATAGTAGAAAGTGCAGACTGTATCTAAATGAAAACAAATTTGGCACTTTCAGCAGTGGCCTTGGGTGAAATATTATAAAGTACTTCACTAGAGTATGGCGACAGAAGCCAGACTGTAAGCTGGCATCTAGACGAAAAGAAATCAGCCCAGATTGTCTAAATACTCCACTACTTGCCACATAAATGTGAATCTAATTGGAAGAAACAATTTCCTGGGAAACATATTTGGCAACATCTTGTTCAACATGGCTTTTGATACAGCTGCATTTTATGTGGAAAAAGTCCTTAAATACTCCATACTTAATGTAGGTGGTATTGATACGTGACAAACCTAGGGATGGGTCAAATGTAATAATTTTATGAAATCTATTTAATGTTGTTATCTGTGCAAAATGAAATCCCACGATTCCATCCATGTAAGTTTGTTCACTTCTTCTGAATTGAGATTCTTGTTGCCATAGGTGACGGGTAAAAGCTCCTGGAAGACCCAGATGGCAGCAGCTATCAGAACAATGATCATATTGTTCGTTACAAGAGATCCATGACGTACCCTGAAATAAATTCATTCCAAATGTTTCTAATCAAGCTGGTATTGTAAATACATAAGTTACAAAACATACCCACAGGGGTTCGAATCCCTGTGAACATACGATGAAATAAATCTATGAATTTCTGTTTTAGGGCAACAGTCAAAATAAGTAAAGTATAAATTTATTACTGCTACTGTCATAAAATAAATTCTAAAGCCAAACAAAAATGTATGTGTGTTTCCGTTGTCAGCCAAAACATTTAAGGTCGGTTGGTAGGCAGGTTTTTAAGAAATGAAATTATTTTGTCTTTTTTGCTCTGAAAAACTTGAAAATCGTCCTATTCTAATCTCAGAAGTATATGCTGTATAACTGCATATGCTTTGACAAGGCAAATTATAAAACATCAAAACATGAGAACTGTATATTTGTTTCTACAGGACTACTTACTGCGAAAGCCAAAGATCTATATGGTTGAGTACAGCGGCCAGCGCAAGCACCTTGAAGATGACACAAGGGAGATAATGATGCAAGAATAATGTCTTGTCCGTCAGAAAGTGTGGAATATAATGAATAAGGTAACCAACAACAACAACATCAAACACAAACAGGAACCTACTCCAGTCATCTAAAAATAGAACACATGAGAAATATAAATCATTGACAGGTAATGACTTTACAGATAATTGTCGTCCACGCTGCCTTGACATCTGTAGCTGCTAAAGTTAAAACCAACAACCTCTGAACTGATGCTCTACCAACTGAACCTAGGCAGAGAATGTTAGAGAATTTGAACGAATTGAACCAAATTTTGGTTAAAAGCTTACTGTTTTTGTGGCTGTAGGTAAATGAATGTTACCAGTAACAAAAATTGATCTCCTATAGACACAAAACTCAATATGCATACTATCATGTTTAGATAATAATTGTATGAATGAACACTTCTCAGATCATGCCAACATTAGAAGCGTGTGAATATTTCTCCATATTACAGCAAATACCGTACATAAGGATTTATTCTAGTCATCAAATTTTGATGTTCTACCCAAAACATAGTGGTTTTTCTTTTGGTGCTTGTATTTTTTGCCAACTAGCACTTATGATGAAAATTTGTCCAATTAAATCCAACTGCAAATCTATAAAGTACGGGCATTTTGTGAAGTCTTTTTTTTTTCAATAATAGTTTACCAAAGAAGTATTACTCGGCTACTTGCGCTCGTTCAATAGTCGTTGTGGTATGACAAAGGTAACATGTAAAATTACCATGGATCATTAAATTATTTTATTAATAAAAGAAGTCTAATTTTCAACATTGTTATATTTTCACCATTCGAAATAGGCAAATTATTAACCAAAATATCCCGTAGTATGGTATACCCATACCTTGTGTGAGATCAAAACAGTCTCTTCTCCGCCTCAACAGGTAGAATGCCAGTAAACCACAGTAGATCAGCAGAGATATAGTCCCAGTAAACCACACAACAACATTCCCTATCAGATGAATCTGTGCCTGTCAAAGTAAAAACAAACCAGATTTAAAGCCCCATTATCAATTTAAATACTCAGTATAGAATAATAACTCTGTGGAACCAACTGAACTGATTTTATAAGGTCTAGTCTCTTGCCCTGCATTGGCGTCTATGACAACTCCTGCCAATCAAAAAATGGTATAACTATGTTCCTATTTACTTTGAAACAATGAAAAAGTGTTACATGTATTATTAAAAAAAATACAGCACTGCATTTACAGCATGACTTGTACTTTTGATTTAAAATTCAACATAAAGAACATTTTTCGTACAAACGGCAGTCGTTTTTGCTGGTACGACACCTTTCTTGGTAATATAAGAGCTTTGAGTGATTTTACATTCAAACTGGAAACAGGACTTTAACATGCATGGTTCCTTGTACTATTGTTACACTCTTTACCCATTTGTTCTATCTCATTATGATAGTATCTGATCATGTTTCTTATTAAACCATTAAGTAACAATTTTTCTTGCATACCGGATCGGGATATCCTCAGTTTTCACCAGTGCTGGAAAATCTCATATTACATCCCACCATGTAATATGATTTTCGTGAATTACTTGTGACGTAACGTTATAAACAATTTGACGTCACTTTCCCAAACACAGCATCTGAATAACGTTTGTTTTTATATTAAAAGGCATAATTACGATAAGTTTGCATTTAAATATCTATTTTAAAATACAAGACGGTATGCAAGAAATAGTTTCTACCATGACAATTTGGTTCAGACGGAAATATCCGTCACCTCGGGTAACTGTTTCGCTGGAACTCGGCAAAGCCTCATTCCCGGCAAAACAGTCACCCTTGGTGACGGATATTTCGATCTGAACCGCATGCTCATGGAAGAAACTAACAATCTTATGCTCCACGGCTGTCTAAAACAAATTAAACTAGAACTGTCACAAGAGTGACGAATTATACCCCCACAATACAGCTTTGTCACAGAAGTATGGCAACCATAAGAAAGGAATGGCCACAAGGACATAGAGTTGAGTTATTATACAATAACTTGTGTAAATGTATTGTTGTAATAGCAAAAATACATTTTTAGTAACAGTGACCTTGACCTTGACCCTAGTGACCTTGACCCCCAAATTATTTTTTTTTTTTTTTTTTTTTTTTTTTTTTGCTTAAAACAATCTAAAAACTAAAAATAAATAAAAATATATTTTTAGTAACAGTGACCTTGACCTTGACCCTAGTGACCTTGACCCCGAAAATTTTTTTTTTGCTTAAAACAATCTAAAAACTAAAAATAAATAAAAATCTATTTTTAGTAACAGTGACCTTGACTTTGACCCTAGTGACCTTGACCCTAGTGACCAAAAGCTTCCTCTCCACGCAAGCTACCTACACACCAAGTTTCATTACAATTGGTCACTCCTAACTCAAGTTATTGAGCGGAAACCATTTTTCTATTTTTAGTAACAGTGCCCTTGACCTTGAACCTAGTGACCCAAAATGCAATCCCAAGCTTCCTCTCTACACAAACTACCTACACACTGAGTTTGATTGCAATTAGTCACTCCTAACTTGAGTTATTGAGCGGAAACCATTTTTCTATTTTTAGTAACAGTGACCTTGACCTTGACCCTAGTAACCCCAAATGCAATCCCAAGCGGCGTCTCCACGCAAGCCACCTACAGACCAAGTTTCATTGTAATTGGTCACTCCTAACTTGAGTTATTGAGCGGAAACCATTTTTCTATTTTTAGTAACAGTGACCTTGACCTTGACCCTAGTGACCCCAAATGCAATCCCAAGCGGCGTCTCCACGCAAGCTACCTACAGACCAAGTTTCATTGAAATCGGTCAAGCCTTTCATGAGTTATCATCCGGAAACTGTTTTACAGTTCAGAGTCACTGTGACCTTGACCTTTGACCTACTGACCCCAAAGTCGATCTTGACCTGTATTTCATAAAGTTGCACGTGTGTACCAAAAATTATTCAAAAGGGTAAAGTCGTTCATGAGTTATCATCCGGAAACGAAAACCAACAGACCGACCGACCGACCGACAAGCTCACTCCTATATACTCCCCAAAACTTTGTTTTGTGGGGGTATAATTAACTGGTCATAGGTAATATTATGAGTATGTGACAAAAAGTTATGATTTGCAAGTTTTGTTTTATTTTTTTGGGTGATGCCAAAAACTTTACCAATAGAAGATTTTAGCACCATAATTTATTTTTTGTCGCATTTGGCGCCATTGGCGACTGACATCGGGAAGTCCAATTTCTTTTTCTTTCTTACATAGGGCAGGTGAGTCTACCATTCCATAATGCCGTGAAAGGGATTTCCCCTGTAAGAAACAGCCAACTTTCTTAAATAAAGAGACAGGTTGGCAGTGAAGCTCAATCGCATAACCCTCTATAACCCTGACAGACAAGACTGAAAATATTGGACAAATTCACCACAGAAAATGACCTGTGTATTTACTGTAAAATTGTCTACATTCAGACACATCACCTTCTGGCGGCAAATGATTTTGTCTTTGCGTCCAGTGCAGATCATGATTACCCTGCATACCTGTGAAGTATGATCATGATCTGCACTGTTCACTGTTCTGTCGCTAAATTTCCAGTGGGATCCCCTTTGAACAATGAATTGTACTGTCGAAATTTAAAGCTGGACAAGTCCATTTTAGAGATTCATCAGGGGGCAAGGGTTACCTGATAGAGGTGACTACTAAGACAGATTCCTGTCTACTTACATTGCTGGTATCACTGAGCCAGTAAGCCACATTCCTGCTCATCAGGGGCCAGTCAAGCGGGCTCGAACTGTACTTGTGTTCTGCTTCCTTGTCCTGGAAGATCATGACCATCTTCAATTGGAGTTCCGTAAATTTCTGCCAGAAAGACAGGTACGTGGGTTTCATAGGAATCATCTCATGGTTTGCAATCTCCAACAATTGCTCTTCATGTTTTTCCTCTATTAAAACAAGACAGAGTGACACGTTATGAATGTATTAGATTTAGATAGTGAATAGACATTTCCAACACAAAAAGTTACTGCTTCTCGGATTATATCCACCGATTTTTCTAAAATTGAGAATGAATACAATTATATTAAACATTTCCTGAGAACTTTCAATTAGCAAAATTATGAATTTGCAAAGGAGTACATGCTCTAGTGAAAATAAAGATCTCACAAACATTGCATGATTTACAGTATAATGCCAAAATGACTGACATCTGTAAGATGCAAAACGTTCTATAGCCTAGATTTTTTCTACAAGCCAACCCTTTTCTTATTTTAAGATTACAATCGAGGCAACATTTATTACAAAATGTTATGACTGCCCCCTCTTCACTGCCTTGATAGCATCAAGGGCTGCACTTGAAATGTTGACCTCAGTGTTACAAATGTATATGGGACAGGACGCCTGCAACATAATTTATGGTAACAACAAATATCATTACAATACACATCCCCTTTCACTTTGTGCAACTTGCTAAGAAGACACGTCTCTTCCTATGAACTTACTTTTGGTATATTTGTGTTCCTCCACATTCCAGATGGTAGCATCTTGCTGTATAATCCTGTCAGTAGCTACCTCCAGTTGATTAAAGCCCCACTCTGGCAGATTTTTACCACTTGTCTGAAATATATTACCAAGTACACTACTGAGGAATTTAAACTTAAACTAAGTTTTTATAGACTATCTTTTGGCAAGAAGGTATCCAGACTCCAGAGTTTACAAATTTCAAGTACCTTCCATCAAAATTTTAGTCAGGCTGAAAAAAACAAGAGGGCCATGATGGCCCTTTATCGCTCACCCCAGTACAACTGCTTTTAACAAAGTTGCTAGAAATCATCGAAACAACCTTTCTGACAAATTTCCAGGATATTTGGGCTGAAAATGTTACCTCTGGAGTGTTAACAAAGTTTTTCCATATTTGGGCTCTGTGACCTAGTTTTTGACCCAAGATGACCCATATTCGAACTTGAGCTAGAAATCATAGAAACAACCTTTCTGACAAATTTCCAGGATATTTGGGCTGAAAATGTTACCTCTAGAGTATTAACAAGGCTTTTCCATATTTGGGCTCTGTGACCTAGTTTTTGATCCAAGATGACCCATATTGAAACTTGAGCTAGAAATCATTGAAACAACCTTTCTGACAAATTTCCAGGATATTTGGGCTGAAAATATAACCTCTAGAGTGTTAACAAGGTTTTTCCACATTCAGGCTGTGTGACCTAGTTTTTGACCCAAGATGACCCATATTCAAACTTGAGCTAGAAATCATAGAAACAACCTTTCTGACAAATTTCCAGGATATTTGGGCTGAAAATGTTACCTCTAGAGTGTTAACAAGGTTTTTCCATATTTGGGCTCTGTGACCTAGTTTTTGACCCCAGGTGACCCATATTAAAACTTGAGCTAGAAATCAACCAAACAACCTTTCTGACAAATTTCCAGGATATTTGGACTGAAACAGTAGCCTCTAGAGCCTTAACAAGATTTTTCTATTTTTGGGTCATGTGACCTAGTTTTTCATCCGAGATGACCCATATTCGAACTCGTCCGAGTAATTACTGGGACAAACATCCTGACCAAGTTTCGTGACAATTGAGGCAAAAATGTGACCACTAGAGTGTTAACATACTAAATGTGGACGGACGACGGACATTCATCGATCCTAATAAGCTCACCTGAGCAGCCAGCTCAGGTGAGCTAAAAACTAGACAAGTTGCATTGATAGCGTTGTTAGTAAAGTGGTTTCCTCAACATACATTTATAGCATGTGATGTGCTGGTATTCAGGTACATATGCCAACATTCAAGTGTTGACAAGTGTTGTAAGTTCATACACTACAAAAACAAGGTTATATTGTCACGGGTAATTAATTTACAGCTGTATAACCTGTAAGAGAAGTACACCTAGGTACCAAGAAAAGACATATCACTCAAGCTAGACAGCAGTTACAGTAAAGACATGAAAGAGAACAGATCAAGCTCTACGCAAGTGCCCAGCCTGTCCCTATCGGCGTCCAACTTTAAAGTAATGTACTAAGGCCTTTCAACATTGGCTACAAGGAGGTAAACAGGACAGAAGCAGAAAAAAAGAGCTTTCACCTCATAAAACAGTAGAAAATCATTTCCAGGTTGTAAGTATTTGCCATCAAGGTTTTGGTCACAAGCCAAGTTAACATAAGGTAGAAAATTTATGTAACAATGTAAGGATTCATCCTGTCATATTCTACAGGCTTGATATCATGTGTGAAGTAGGCTTTTATATCAACATACCTTTAAAGCTTGTGATGTGCCAACATGTACAAGACGGACGTGGCTATTAATAGTTTCCCATCTTTCTCCACCATAGATTCCATTATTGAGAATATCCTAAAAAATAAAATTTCTTGTATAAATACATTCAGCAAGAGGGCCAAGATGGTCCTATATTGCTCATCTGGTTACCATTGACTAAAATACAAGGTCAACAAGCACATCACAGGAAGGGTTAATATTGACCCAGGGCTCATCATTTGAACAATATTTTTAAAGGTCCACTACACAATGCTACATTCCAAATGTCTAAGCTATGGGCCTTGTGGTTTTAGACAAGAATATTTCTTAAGTTTTCCCTATATATGAAGCCTATCATAACTATCAGTTGTAGCTTGATTCAAAACTTCAGATATTTCTGTACAGTTTAATTTCAACAATACAATAACTGACTCACAACTCTCCAGAGATTCTGTGCTGGCATAGATACATTGTAGTCTATATAACATGACACTTCCTGATTCTGTGGGTTCATAGGGGCTGCCACATCATGGCTGAAAGGAATTTTAAAGAAAGGTAGATAATTTACACTTAATGTTATTTGACACTTGCTATGTCAAATCATTCATGCACCATCATGACTGAAATCAAATGTATTTAAAAGAAAGGGAGATAATTTATACTTTAGTATGACAGAATTATATGTCTCTGGCACTGATAACTTTAACATTCTGCATCATTGACTTCAAGGTAAACCTCTGACATTGCTCATATTCAAATCCTGAAATACCGAAGAAGTAACAACTGAGAAGAAAAAAACTAACATAAAACCAAACTAATTATTAAGTGCTTAGCATGTCCACAACTCTGGTCCTTTCATCTGCCTATTAAATTGCAAACTTTAATTTGTTCGAAGATTTGAATTTTTATATGTGTAAGCATAGCAAAGTTTAAACTTCAGATGCAACATCATCAGCTTAACAAAATTCAGATCTTGTCCTAACCTCAAGGAATTGTTCATCATTCTTGCTCATACTTGCACTTTTCAAGTTCTAAGACTATAAAGCTCAAGTTTGAAACCAGTCTGAAATTACTAGCTTCTGATTGGCTATAAATAACATCATTTGAATTTCAAACCAATCAGAAACCAGCAATTTTAGACTGGTTCCACAGAAACTGAACAGAAACTTTCAAGCGAGATTTGTCATCTCTCAAATGATTGCTGTTATTCAACTTATTGGTTTCCCAAATTTCAATGATAAATGAACTCACCTATTCAAGGCCCTGCCTGTTATTCCATGTACCAGCTGTACTAAATCACCATTCTTCACTGGTTCTGGGGGATCACTCACCAAAAGAGACTCCCTAAAAATACAACTATGCCATTATAATATGTCAGGTACAAGACAGTGATATATAAAATCTGTATGCTAAACCCAAGTATTATATAAATATGTATGCTGTGTCAAGCTGATTTTCAAGTCAAATTAATATACCTGTGTACAAAGCCTTAAACAATTTTGTTTCAGTTTAAAATTTATGAAAATAATTATTGCATTTCTCTCAATGACCCAAGGAGTGCATGTATGCATCACAGTGTTCTTTCTTCCACAGCTATTCATCATTTCTGAAGAGCCTTCTGTGCATCTGTAACACTGTAACCTTGATTATATTTGCGATGATTTAATTTTCAGTATCTTTTGTGAATTCCCAACTCCGCTAATTTCAAAGTGTAGCAGCTAAAGTCCTGAGCAAGTCTGTCTGCTATCAAATCACAAAATTTTCATCACGCAAAAATTTCCAAATTTACAACAGTCTCCCTTGTGAGTTTACAAAGGGAAAAAAGACCATCAGCGTGGACATATATGGTGTCCATCATCCTTTCGTATCTTGTTTTCCTATATTTCCTGTAGAAATATTAGCGAAGGCAAAACGAAATTTAAATCCGACTTGAAACTGGACCCTGATCTGTATCTATCACTGCTTGGTTAATAAACAGTTCTTCCTAAACATTATCTAGTTAAAGTTCTGTCATACTAACTTACCGCTCGGGATGTTTAACGACCCACCAATTGTATACGTCTTTAAAGCTGTAACATGTCACCTGTTGCTGATGACTGGAGCCCCTTCCATCAGGGTATCTTATTGGATATAGATGAGGATGAGAGTGGAGCCAGCATGGATTCCCAGGGCTTGGGTCATAGGTATGTTTCAATGTGATCTGTGACCCATATGACACATGTAAAGGTTGGCCCTTTGTCAAAGTTGCTAATCCTCCCTAAAATATATTAAGACTTCAATTTTACTCTAACAACCAATAAATGAAACTAAAACAAAACCCTTGAAATTAACTCTTTAAAATTTGGACTAAATATCATTATGTAAATTTTTACATTTTAGTATCCTGTTGCCTGTGTAGTATAGCCCTTCCCAACCTTATTTTGGTCATTTTAACAACCAGACAGTTTACCTAACCATCATTCCTGGCTCAAACTTATGACTCTCAATTTATGATTGCTTACAGTGATTTCAAGTCAGCGACTCTAACCACTTGGGCACGGAGGCAAAACTCTTGTCACTTCTTACCTCTAAACTAGCTTGGAAAGCACTGGTCATGATATTATCATGTGGTCCTGCCTTGGTTAGGATGCTCAGGTGAATGAAGAACATGTATATATACAGTGCCACCGGTATCACAAGGAGGAACACAAACCTTGCCAACAAGTGTTTGACCAAAGACATCTACAAAAGTAAAGAAACTTTCATATAAGATCAACAAAGTAATGTCATTTGCAAATCAACACAGCTATAAAGTAATGCCATTTGGAAATCAAGATACAAATGTAGCTACAAAGTAATGTCATTTGCAAATCAACATAGCTACAATGTAATGTCATTTGCAAATCAACAAAGTAATGTCATTTGTAAATCAACACAGCTACAAAGTAATGTCATTTGCAAATTAACACAGCTATAAAGTAATGTCATTTGCAAATCAACACTGATATAAAGTAATGTCATTTGCAAATCAACACTGATATAAAGTAATGTCATTTGCAAATCAACACTGATATAAAGTAATGTCATTTGCAAATCAACACAGCTATAAAGTAATGCCATTTGCAAATCAAGATAGCTACAAAGTAATGTCATTTGCAAATCAACATAGCTACAACGTAATGTCATTTGCAAATCAACAAAGTAATGTCATTTGTAAATCAACACAGCTACAAAGTAATGTCATTTGCAAAATTAATTAACACAGCTATAAAGTAATGTCATATGCAAATCAACACTGATATAAAGTAATGTCATTTGCAAATCAACACTGCGATAAAGTAATTCTATTTGCAGAGCAACAGAGCTACAAAGTAATGTAATCTGCCAATCAACCCAAAACAACAAAAAAGTTGTGTAATTTGCAAAAAATCAACTCAACATTGCTACAAAGTAATATCATTACTTAAAATTAATGCAGCACAGCTACAGTGTAGTTATTTTCACATAAGCTCAACGTTGTTACAAAGTAATTTTGAAACAATCTTTACACATGAAAGTATATAAACACAATGGAATAGCACTGTACACTTACATCAGATATTGTATAGTCTGCCAGAAGTTTCCAGTAGTCACGGCACATCAAATACAGGACCAACATAGCTGTGAACACCCCTACATACTTTACACTGTTAAAAAAAAAGAGTACAAGATAAATAAGAGCCTTAGAGGGCCTACATTGCTCACCTGAGTGAACACAGAACAACCGCATAACATGATCCTTTTCTATTTTTAGCTCTGGTGGCCATAATATGCAGCGGACAGGAACCATTTGAGCAGTTTTGGTAGAGTGCCATTTAAGGAACAATCCTGTAAAATTTGGCTGAAATTGGCCCAGTGGCTGAAGAGATGTTGTTTGAAGCAACTGTTGACGACACACAATGACGGACAGCATACACAAACAAGCAGACCCAATAGCTCACCATGAGTTGAGCTAAAGGCACTAGGACAACTCTCAAGTCTGAGACATTTTACATACTAAATATTGGGTTGGTGCATTGTGATCAAGGCCTGTTAGTGATTCAGCTATAAAATTTCAATATTAAGCACCTTACAACAATACTACTTATTAAATTATAAAAATGTGTTCTCCAAACTAAAAGATGGCATAATCCATGAATTCATTACCCTGCTTGATTTCTAAAACTAGACTGTCAGTTAAAGCAATTGTATAGTACTGCATGTACATTGTATATATAATCATTGGGTTGATCAATAAATTTTACCAACTAACCAGTGAATACTGTAAATTAAGTCTTTATATTCAGGAGTTGTTTATTTTCATGATTTATTAATTTTCCATTTAAGTGAAGACCCTGTTAAGACTTTAATAAAGTTTATTATATGTGTAGGTCTATCATAATCTACACAGGACTTAAAGAAAGTTTAGGTTTCAGCATTCTAGGGGTTAAGAGATTCAGCAGGGTACGGTTTTGATAGTTCAGTTTTAAACTTTAGTGCCATAGTTATGATATGTGACTGTGACTGTGAAAATGGGTCCAGATGAGTAAAAATCACACATTTTGTTTTACATGTTTTCTAAAAGTGTGAAGTCTGTTGACTATGAATTGGAAATTTCAAGTAAATCTACCAACTACTTTTAAAGATATGCTTGTTTTCAGATAACACACATTGTTATTCTTCATAATGACGTTTGTGACGTCAAACCAGTAATTTTAACGTCAATATATTTGACGTTGTAGATTGCCTTGTTACACATTCATATGGAGGTATTCTTTATTGAAATTTAACTGATAACACAGAATTTATTGTTCAGTATTTCACTTGTTTTAATTTTGTTATCATTTCTCAACTTTTCAATAAATCCTCATTTTGATTGACCATGCCCTAATTTTCACTTTTTCGAATCTAACAGAATAAGTGGTTGCTATGGTAATATGCTGTATGATAAAGACACGATAGAATCATTTTCATGCATATTTGTGAATGCCATTTCCAATAAACATCATTTTTTAAATGGCTACGCCTAGTCGAAATTTGGTGGAAATTGGTTATTTGTCATTTTTCATTTGCGCAATAATAATGAATGCTCATCTGGACCCATTTTCTCAGTCCACGTCACATATGTTCAAGGTAACTCAGTTACCTTTCAAATCTATCTAAGGGGAAATTAATTAGTAATTGCAACTTCCTAGACATATGGTTGTGACCTCAGCCAGGTAGTTTGCAACATCAGCTAGGTAGCTTCTGATACTTTACTCCTATTTGTACAAACTCTTTATTTAATAAAATGCGGACACAAGTTTTTCTACTCACCTAAGAGTACATGTGAATGCAACCCCCGTCAATGACAGCCAAAACCACCACTGCAGTGAAAATGACCTAAAATAGGAAAGGAATTACATGTGAAATAATCTCAATACCATATGAGAACAGATTCAATCCTTCATTTCATTATTTTAAGATTTGTTTTCAAAAATCGAAAAACCATTTTTATGGAAGGTGCAACTGGTTTCAATACAACTAACCACACGAAGGCATTATTTATTTACATAATCTCTATCATTGTCATCTACAGTAGATAAATACAAGCAGACTGTGCTAAATTTGACAGTTACTAGCATAGTCTATAAGATAGACACAGGAATTTGCTTTACATCAGAAACAGACACTTGACAAAAACCAGGTAGCCATGCAAGAAGTTTCATACAACGTACATGTACATTCTTTACTTGTTGATCCATTCCTTAACTATGTTTTACTTGCATTTCCATACAGATGGCCTTCCTCAACTTATTACCAATGAAAATGGAAGAAGTAATGAGCTTGCTTGGCAGTAATAACACAGTAGTCTTGTTTTTTTTAAAGTTTTATCAACTATTATTACATTAAAGTCTTTAGAGCAAATTCTACTGCATACATCAAACCAAGCTGATCATATACGACAAGTTTGAAAACAAATAACGAATGCATTCGGAAGAACTAAGCTTTATAGATGTCTTGAAATGAATGTCATAAAGTTATACGTCAAATGTATTTCAATTTTACCTGTGTCCAAGATGTCTGAACTTGAGGTAACTAAGGATGGACAGGCACATAAAGAACAGTAACATTCCTTCCATCAGGATAAACCTTGTCTGTACTAACAACGCATTGTCTGTAAATACACAAAACGTTTTAGTAATACATGAATCACTTCTTTTTAAACAGTTTAAGGTAGCTTTATCAACCTTTGCTCAAATGATATTTTCTAAAAAAAAAACGAAAGGCTCGCCAGTCTAAGGTCGCAGGTACTGTCAATGAAACTTAACTTCTTTCTTTCAGTGTAAGTACTGGTCAGAACTGCTATAAAGAGTTATCAACAGTAGTTAACATAAGTTGCAAGACACTTAAGTCTATAACCAATGTGAAATATTAAAGTATAAGCTAACAGTCAAATCACATACCCAGTAGTATGAAGGCTCCAGCCAGCAAGGCAGACCATCTACTGAAGCCGAGTTCCACTGCTATCTGATATACCATTGGAACAATCAGACTTCCACATACAGCGGGCACCAATCTCAGCTCCTTCAGCGGGTAATCCTGAGGATAGTCTGAAAAAGCACATTTTCAATGATTAACATCATAGTCTGCACTGCCTGCACGAGACCATGAATTAACAAACAAGCATATAATTTTTATCCCGCTGTTCACACCGTTGAAACAATATCAATCATTTCTAGAAAACATTTGAATTAGCAAAATGATGAATAAGCGAAGGAGTGCTCACACAAAAACAAATGCGAAAATGAAGTTCTAGTGAATATTTCCTGATTTACATTATAAATGCAAAGTCTACAAACTTGTAAAATTAGAGTTAACATACCTGCTCCTATTCTTTCAAAACCAAGGTTACCTTCAAAACCAGTATAACTGCCTGTAGGAAAAAAAACGAACAAATCTGAATAAGTATGGAATGGTACATAGTAGTAGAAATGACAAACACTTACACATCTTTTTTCTGATTTTATACGCACTTTCCATATAACAGAGGATCAATTTAAAATCAACTACCATCAATTGGAATACAGATCAGATTCAGTAGTACTAGATCTTGTTGCTACCCTGTACAAGATAGATAAGGCCCTTCCTGCAGGGTATGAAAAAAATCAAATTTGGCATGCATCCATTGAATTTGAAAGATCCCCAACAACAATCATGAAAATGAAGCCCGCCATGAAATTTCCCTTCACAATGTGGGTAATTTTCAGTACAAGTAAGACAGTCACTGAACAATGAAAACCAACAACAACAAACTTACTACAGGTTATTTTTAACTAAATACATACGTCTCCAACCACTTATTATATATAATAATACTGTAGGACAGACAGGTATGTGCGTCATGAATTACAAATAACTTGAGACATAGCTTTTTTTTCAAAATTTGGCCTTCAAAGCAAAAAAACAAAAGTTCTGGTAACTCATTTTCATAATATGGCCTTCAAAAAAAAAATCTGCTAAGAATCACTGAACCAGAAAAATCTGAGATATGTATAACCCAGGGCTTGGCACTTAATATTCTTGTGAAGTTTGGTTGAAATCCCCCTAACGATATAAGAGGAATTGCGTGGACAAACTTAAGGTTAAGGTTAACCAAAAAGGCCAATAACTCTGCTACGAACCATTGAACCGGAAAATGCCTACAAAATATACAACTACACTTGGTACTAAAAATTTCAATTTCCACCAAGTTTCAGTATACATGTAATCTATTCTTGTGTGTAGGAGGAATTGCGTGGACAAACTTTAGTGACCTGTATATAACAGACTGCACCAAATCGAAATCAATAAAAAATTTAGACATAATTATGTACATGTTAAATACATATATCAAACAAGAATGATAATTTATCTCAATGGTTACCTATAAAAGCCAGAATTAGTTTCCCAAGTGGCGGGTGGACATCAAAGAAGAAAATTTTCTTCATGTACAGAGAAACATACTTGGCAAAATGCAACTCATCAAACCTGCAACAAAAAGAAGCCATTTTGAATTACCTAACTTATTTTTTCAAGATATATCTGGTCTTGCTTTTAAATCATGGCATCATTTCATAATTCTAATTTTAAACAAGTTAAAGTTACATGTATATAAATGCACAGTAAAATGGAACCATATCCTGTTTTTTGAAAGGGGTCAATGTAAGGATGCTTAAGAGCTAGCCTAAAGACATTCTAACCATTGATTTATGAGTATTGTAGAAGCTGGTATAAGCTGTTTCTATTTTTAGTACCAATGTTCCAGGGAAGGGACAGTAGGGACCGTACTTGATCCCAATCCTCTCTAAGAAGAGTCTGGCCGGTAGCACTGTCAGCTAGCTCAAACCAATGACCCTAAATCAGTGAGAGGTATCATTGACCATAACCACTCAACCATGAAACAGGTCGCTAGCTGTAACATATTACTTACACGACAGATCTAGGTGATCCTAACTGCCACGTTCTCGTTAATAATGCTGATATAAACAGAAAAATCTGCATAAAATCCAGCTGTAAGGTCACAGTAAAAGGTTCAGTCTTCTTCTGTGTTTTCACACCCATCTAAAAATAAAACACGAAATTTTAAGGTGATTTTGTGTTTTTTTATTGTGCATAAGTATTTACTTGGCACTCTTTCATTTCCACCAAGTTGAACATGTTTTAAAAATTAGTGTTTTCGTGCTTGCTATTAAATGAATGTGTCATGATGTCTATTTTATTTTGGTTTATAAACAGACCGTAAAGATCCCTATAATTTATGTTCGAACATCAAAAATTTATTAGTGCCTATATAATTATGGAATATTAATAAATGCCAGGTAAATGCAAAATGAATTCATAAATAAGTATGAGGTATTGGCTATCTTAAAAGTTTTTTGTTGGTGGTGGAATTGTGTTATGGTCACAGAAGACTTGAATTATTTTGCTTCTTCTGATAATGTACAGTAAGTGTCCACATTCCAGAGACAACCTCAGTTCTTACTGATATTATGGGACCTCTGATTAAGGTGTTATTTGAAAGATCGTTATTTACTATTGTGGTGGAGTTGAGGAACAAACCTGCAACCCATAAATTAACAGCATGTTACCACTTGACCATAGTTCTGAAATTACTGCCCAAAAACATTCATCTCTGTTACTTGATGGCTATTCATTTTCACTCTGCCAAAAGTCAGGAATTTTAATATTTCTGACCACAGCAAATCTGTACTACCTTATAAAGGTCTACCAAATATTCACTGTTTAGTTGGTAAATATAAATAATTCATTGGTCAGTCAATAAACTTTAAATAGAATGAAAACATCCATTCAACAAATGACGCAGTAATATCACTTCAAATTACTATGACTTGTTTGAGTGACAATTTTGGCTCATTAATACTTTTGAAAGCTTGTTTACATGAAATAAGCTGTAAGTTAAATGCCTAACATAAATATGTACATAATCATTCACATACCCTATTTCCAGTGGATTACAAACATAGAAGAAATAATCCTACTGAATTGTTATTCTTTAACAAAAATGATACTCTTAGTAAAGAAGGTAACACGTATATAAAAAAATAAAATGATGAGCTGTATAACTTAAACACAGATAGACACGTAACGTTAAAGTTTTACTAGTGTATTTCCTTTTGCAATGTACCATTAAACATGCCTAAATACCCTTAGGAAACACACAAAAAATACTGTAATAAACACCACAAAATTTAAAGGTAAGTTTACAAGTTTGTTGGCCTATCTAAGATGTGAATACAGTTGACCTTATGTTAGTGGACATCTGTCTTAATCAGTCACCTGTCTTAAGCAACCGATACTGGCACATCACAGATGACCAATTTTATATTAGATTCACAGTCATGAATTAAGTAACCATCTACTTTTAACAGCCACTTTTGATGCATCCCTTGACTGGTTTGACTGTATGATGTACAATAAATAATTACTATGATTGTAACTTTTATATTTACTTCAGCCTCCAGGTAACACATTAATAAACCATTCATGTTGCCTGTAGCATTTATAAATAGCAAAATATTAAAATGTGCAAAGGCCAAAATAAAGAAATACTGCAGTATCTGGTTATGTTATCTACATGACTATACCCTACATAAATCATTGTTTGTTATTCACATTCTACTTAGTCACTTTCCAGCATTTAATTAATGCTTACCTTGCCAGACTTCTAAACTGGACTTTTTAATCTTTCAATTTGAGTAGTACTATGGTTCGCAGGGACACACTGTCACACACAGTAAAGATTTATTGACTAAATAATGAACAGTGCAGATCATGATCAGACTGCATAAATGTTGAGGCTGATAATGAGCTGCACTGGTTGCACATGGCATATTATATCATAGGATATGCATTATTCTCATACATACATTAATTGGTCAGAAGAATAGGCCAATGAAAGGCCAAATCTCCGGGCAACAATACTTACCTCTGTACTCCTGGCATGAGCTGTTCGTTCATAACAGATGTTTTCTTCACTTTCTTCACGAGTTTTTTCCTCACTTTCCATTCTTCCAAATTTGAACCAATAATAATTCTGTGTAAAGAAAATAATAGCAGATGTAGGAACAGCTCAAGCTTAGAGCTTGTGAATTTCATGCTCTGCAATATTGGCAATCAACCGGTTGATACGAGTTTTAACTGGTTAAAATCGGGGCGATTTTGACTGCCCAACATTGATGCTCTGACCCAAAAATTCCAAATTCATGCCTATACTAGTATATATCAGGAGTACAAAAAATCAGTTGGTACATATAATTACCAGTTAATGTAGGATAATCAGACAGGAAGTAAAAGATCTATATTGTATGTACATGTATAGACAAAAGTTAACAACCATTGCATGACTGTTCTCAGTGCTTGCAAAAAAAACAGCACTTTTTGCATTACAAATATCTATTATCTGCCTGTCAGCCTTGTGGTTTTTTTTAAGTTTTCCCTATATAAGCCTATGTGAAATCAAGTGCTTTCCCCTTTCCCTCCCGGGAAGGGTTAATTTTGACGAGGGGGTCATGATTTGAACAATCTTGGTAAAGGTCCACTAGACAATGCTACATGCTAAATATCTCAGCTCTAGGCCTTGTGGTTTCAGAGAAGAAGATTTTTAAAGTTTTTCCTATGAGCCTATGTAAAACCAAGTGACCCACGGGCGGGGTCAATTTTGACCCAGGGCTCATAATTTGAACAATCTTGGTACAGGTGCACTAGACAATGCCACATGCTAAATATCAAAGCTCTAGGCTTTGTGGTTTCAAAGAAGAAGATTTTTAAATTTTCCTATACATGCATATATACAATGTAAGCCTATGCAAAACTAAGTGACCACCCGCGCGGGGTCAATTTTGACCCAGGGCTCATAATTTGAACAATCTTGGTAGAGGTGCACTAGACAATGCCACAAGCCAAATATCTAAGCTCTAGGCCTGGTGGTGTCAGAGAAGAGGATTTTTAAAAAAATTCCTATATAAGCCTTTGTAAAACTAAGTGACCCCCCGGGCAGGGTCAAATTTGACCCGGGGCTCATAATTTGAACAATCTTGGTACATGTCCACTAGACAATGCTATATGCCAAATATCTAAGCTCTAGGCTTTGTGGTTTCAGAGAAAAGGATTTTTAAAGTTTTTCCTATACATGTATATACAATGTAAGCCTATGCAAAACTAAGAGACCACCCATGTGGGGTCAATTTTGACCCAGGGCTCATAATTTGAACAATCTTGGTAGAGGTGCACTAGACAATGCCACATGCTAAATATCTAAGCTCTAGGCCTTGTGGTTTCAGAGAAGAAGATTTTTAAATTTTCCTATATACAATGTAAGCCTATGCAAAACTAAGTGACCACCCGTGCGGAGTCAATTTTGACCCAGGGGTCATAATTTGAACAATCTTGGTAGAGGTTCACTAGACAATGCTATATTCCAAATATCTAAGCTCTAGGCCTGGTGGTGTCAGAGAAGAGGATTTTTAAAGTTTTTTTCTATTTGTTGCCATAGCAACCAGAGTTCTGCATGGAATGGAATTCTTTGAACAACTTTGATAGAGCTTTATGCAAGGAACATCCCTGCAAAGTTTCATCAACATTGGCCCGGTGGTTTCAGAGGAGACGTCATTTGAAGGAAATGGTGGACAGACGGATGGACGTATGGAAAGCGATCCTAATAGCTCACTCCGGCACTTTGTGCCAGGTGAGCTAAAAAGGCAAAACAAGAATCTGTGTATTTTTCAAAGTGTAAACCAGGGCTGCAAGCAGCAAGATATTAAGTCAAAAGTTATCTCACTTAATTGTTTTATACCCCTAAGCATGACAGCAAAGTTTCAAATTAATACTGTACATTTTATAATTATGTGGTTACTGAGTTGGTTCACAAATATTCCTACTTTCACAGTACATCTCAAATGGTTTAAAGTCAATATGGGGACTGATATGACAAACTTAACACTGAGATTCTAAAACAAAATAGGCCATAATTCAAAAGAAACCATTGGCAGAGTTATCTTCCTATTGTCTACATACGGGGGTCATGAATGTAAAGTCAATATTAAGTATTCCTCCTTTCATGGTACCTTTCTTACCTAGTCAAGTTAAACTTTATCAGATTGTAATATTTGTGCAGTAACTACATGTGTTATAAATGTTATAATTTCCATACTTAAACTCTTTATGAGATGCCATGAATGAATCTTAACCGTTAGGAAAGCACGTAGCTTTAAACATTTAACAGAGTTTTATCTAAAATGTTTCAAATATTTTTTAATCATGTACATGTAAATTGTGCATAACAAATATGTTTTAAACTTTTGAACAAAATCCACAATTAGAACTAAAATATGTGTGTAAAGTCAATATATTCTGTTGCTCATTACCATGATTACCGGTAAATAAAATTATGTTGTAATGTAAAAACCTGGATACAGTGGTCACCTGTATAAAGTGGCTACTTTCATTCAATCACCTAGGTCACAGATCATACATGTACACGTTTTTCTATAATATGACCTGCTGACCTAGTTTTTATATATATCCCAAGATGACCCATGTCCGAACTTGACCTAGATTTCACTAAGGCAGTCATTCTGACCAAATTTTATTTGGCAAGTTCCGGCACACACTTACGTATGCTGGGTGGATGTAAATTGGCAAAATCATCACAGATTAGAGTTTAAATTTGTGGATGCCAAAGACGCAGGCCTGGTACTAGATGTGAGTCCTTGGGCATAAAATTATGTCAGGGGTGCACAAAATGCATGTCTGTGAAAACCCTGAGCCCCTACCTTCATGATCTTGCAACAATTTGTAAAGGCTTAAGCTGATACTTTAGTCAAAATATTTAAGTGACGTCTTGAGCAAAATCTGAGATATTTTCGTTTTGGGTCAGGATCTCGCTATAACTTCGGTTAGCATTAAATTCCCACCACTGAACGTAGATTATGAGCCATCCACCTAAATGTGTTTGATAGTTCAAGTTTGCCATTATGCTTACAAATGTAAACAACGTTACTGTATATATTTAAATGCCGAATAGTGATAAAATTAATTGTTATGAGTATCTATACATTGAGGTGGATGTCATGATTTAATATTAAGGCACACGGAAAGAAATACATACACTTTCAGGCGGATGTAATTTAATATTAAAGATGTTGTACGCAGAGGAGAGATATTGCCCATACAAAAATAACACAATATCTCGACGTGTGTACAATTAGTTGGACTAGCTGATACTTGTGATAGTCTGTTGAGCTGCAATTGTTTTCGTCTTTTGCAGTTTTTTAACTTTAAATTGCACATCACAAAATATACATTCTAAACAATCTGAACGGTTTTACAAACAAATCTAAAATTTATGCTGCTTACAGATTATGGGCTGCCCGAATATCAGGACTGTTCAATGTTCTGAAAAGTTACAGGGATAAAAAAAACAAAACAATGTCATTTTTTTAACAAGAACAAATTATATCAAACATATCTAGAGATAACAAAAAGCTGGCTGTAGAATTTACATGATTATAATATTAAACTAAGTTTTTACCTGTAATTGGTCGTCTCCTTTCAAGGGGGGTAACTCGCAAATCTGTGTCTCCGAAGAGATTGACTTGCACAGCGTTTGTTTGTTAAAGACGTTTTTTATTTCACCCTGAACAAAATTTAGATATTTGACCTAAGGTAAATATTAATAATGTGCAGATTGCAGCTGAAGCTTTAAAAGCCGCTTTAGATCTGCCAAATGTTTAGATTGTCTATTTATACTCATTTCAGCGCCTGGTGCATTAAAGTTACAGATAGCAGTTTGTTTTCGAGCACAAAACTTTTCGACCACAAATATAAATCATTTTGTCCTCGTCGTCATAACTGCAGTAACACTATGGTAGTGACGGCAACCAACAGAAGCCACATGTCTAATTGTCAAGACTACTCAAATATTTGTTTGAGTTATCTGGCTGTCTTGAACTTTTTTACTTGAGTTTACAAACAATTCTATGTCTATCTTTAACAGTTTTTTCAGCTTCACGGACCTATTTTTGGTTTCGCACATCTTGGTACAGATAAAATTATTTGTATTTAGGAAAGAGGATTCCTCAGATTTCATAGCTAGTCTCTTTGCATCTTAAATTATGCCATATGCAATGTAAAAAGTCTAAAGAACTTTAAGAAGAAAAACATTATGAATATGACTGCCCACCATTAGCTTGCAATATTAATAACCATAGAATTTAATTTATAATAGATCTATTTCGTTAAAAGATTTTTGTTTTGTTTGAAAACTTACATATGTGTCTACGTTAAAGACTTAGTTTTCACCTTTCACCGAATGAAGAAATGAATACAATTTAATAATCTTATTGGTTAACTGGCCTGTATGGTGTCACAGCAAAGTCAAGAATATAATATACCCATGGATTGGCAAGAATTTGAGAGATATTTTCCTATACAAAACATTGAGTCCTTGCCTATGTGTAGATTTTTGCGAGAAGCCACCTGTGACCTGTCATCCGTCATGTCCATATTCATGATATTGAATTGAATCAAAGAGTGTATTGCTTAATAAATGTAAATAATATAATAAAAATGTACATAAAAAGAAAAAAGGACTCAAACCTCAGTTCTATATTCTTTTCAGTAAGAAGCATGAAAACAGCTCCTCAGGAAGTAATCCAGTGAAGGAAGAAAAATGGTTCATCTAAAAATTCCAAGTTTACCAACTTTGTCAGCAAAACTACTTCAACTTCCTTACAGAACAAGAGTTACTGCTCTTGGTGTAACTGCAGGTTTTGCCCTAATAAGCTTTATTGTTGTCTTACTTCGTCGCAGTAAACAAGATACAGAGAAGAATGAAAAACAGAGAAAACGTGAAGAGATTCAGCGTGAGAGGGAGAGAACTGGCAGGATACCCCTAGCCAACAGTCCCAATGGAGGTAAAATACATAATCAACAACATACCCTATTTCCAGTGGATTACAAACACAGAAGAAATAATCCTACTGAATTGTTATTCTTTAACAAAAATGATACTCTTAGTAAAGAAGGTAACACGTATATAAAAAAAATAAAATGATGAGGTGTATAACTTAAACACAGAAAGACACGTAACGTTAAAGTTTTACTAGTGTATTTCCTTTTGCAACATACCATTAAACATGCCTAAATACCCTTAGGAAACACACAAAAAATACTGTAATAAACACCACAAATGAGAAGTTAAGTTTACAAGTTTGTTGGCCTATCTGAGATGTGAATACAGTTGACCCTGTGTTAGTGGACACCTGTCTTAATCAGTCACCTGTCTTAAGCAACCAATACTGGCACATCAAGGATGACCATTTTTATACTAGATTCACATGAATTAAGTAACCAGCTACTTTTAACAGCCACTTTTCATGCATCCCTTGACTGGTTTGACCGTATGATGTACAATGAAACTTTATTGATCCTAACTGTTGCTAGGTAAAAATAAATGTGTGCTTAAAAAAGTGGGTCTCCTTGCCAAAAAAATTAAGGTTGGTCAGTCAGCAGATTTTTTTTTTTAATTTATTTAATTTAGCCTTTTTTTACTCAAAAACACTTTTGGTCTTTCAAATCATTTTTTTTTTTAAAGTAAGGACGGCAGGCCAAGTTAAGGTAGGACAGAACACTGAACACACACATATTTTTTTCCTAGGTCACTGTATGAATTAGTACACTAAACATTTTCGCAGAATAGTCTGTTTTTGTGATTGTAGATACACATTTATCTGAATTATTAATAATAGAAATCTCAATGAAATTCAATGCAGAAATAGAAATAATCACCCTAAACATGAATTTAAAGACTGACTTATGATACAGCTGGAGTTATAATCCCTGGCTATACACATACAGTTCATATTATCATTGTAACTTTTATATTTACTTCAGCCTCCAGGTAACACATTAATAAACCATTCATGTTGCCTGTAGCATTTAGCAAAAAATATTAAAATGTGCAAAGGCCAAAATAAAGAAATACTGCAGTACCTGGTTATGTTATCTACATGACTGTACCCTACATAAATCATTGTTTGTTATTCCCATTCTACTTAGTCACTTTCCAGCATTAAATTAATGCTTACCTTGCCAGACTTCTAAACTGGACTTTTTAATCTTTCAATTTGGGTAGTACTATGGTTGGCAGGGACACACTGTCACACACAGTAAAGATTTATTGACTAAATAATGAACAGTGCAGATCATGATCAGACTGCATAAATGTGCAGGCTGATAATGAGCTGCACTGGTTGCACATGGCATATTATATCATAGGATATGCATTATTCTCATAGTTTTTACATACATGAATTGGTCAGAAGAATAGGCCAATGAAAGGCCAAATCTCCGGGCAACAATACTTACCTCTGTACTCCTGGCATGAGCTGTTTGTTCATAACAGATGTTTTCTTCGCTTTCTTCACGGGTTTTTTCCTCACTTTCCATTCTTCCAAATTTGAACCAATAATAATTCTGTGTAAAGAAAATAATAGCAGATGTAGGAACAGGTCCAGCTTAGTGCTTGTGAATTTCATGCTCTGCAATATTTGCAATCAACCGGTCGATATGAGTTTTAACTGGTTAAAACTGGGGGAGGGGGCTTTGACCGACCAACAAAGATGCTCTGACCCAAAAATTCATGCTTATATGTCAGGATTACAAAAAATCAGTTGGTACCAATAGTAACCAGTTAATGTAGGATAATCATACAGACAGTAAAAGACCTATATTGTATATACTAGAAAATAATAATAATGATAATAATATTAATAATAATAAAAAGATAAATACATGTTATCTCGCTACATGGTCGCCATCATGCCATGCACCTATTAGTATGCATATATACATTTGAATTTGATTTAAATATGTTTTACTTATAACTCTTGTTAGAGTTCAATAGCAAATAAACTTCTTCTCTACAAAAGTTAACAACCATTGCCTAACTAAGTTTAACAAGAGCTGTTGGTACATTTTAAGCCACTGCACTTGACTGTTCTCAGTGCTTGCCAATAAAACAACACTTTTGGCAGTACGGGGCAAAACAAGAATCTGTGTATTTATTCAAAGTGTTAACAAGGGCTTTAAGTAGCAAGATATTAAGTCAAGAGTTATCTAACTTAATTGTGTGATACCCCTAAGCATGACAGCAAAGTTTCAAATTAATACTGTACATTTTATAAGTGGTTACTGAGTTGGTACACAAATATTCCTACTTTCACACTACATCTCAAATGGTTTAAGGTCAATATGGGGACTGACAATTCTAAAAAAAAATGGGCAATAATTCAAAAGAAATCATTGGCAGAGCTATCTTCCCTTGCCTACATATGGGGGTCATGAAATTTCAACGTAAAGTCAATGTTAAGTATTCCAACTTTCATGGTACCTTTCTAACCTAGTCAAGTTAAACTGTATCAGATTGCAATATTTGTGCAGTAACTTAACAGGTGTTATAAATGTTATAATTTCCATACTTTTAACTCTTTATGAGATGCACATGAATGAATCTTAACTGTTATGAACGCCCATAGCTTTAAACATTTAACAGTGTTTTATCTAAAATGTGTTTCAAATATTTTTTAATTATGTAAATTGTGCATAACAAATATATTTTTAATTTTTGAACTTATCCACAATTAGAACTAAAATATGTGTGTAAAGTCAGTTTATATTCTGTTGCTCATTACCATGATTACTGGTAAATAAAATTATGTTGTAATGTAAAAACCTGGATACAGTGGTCACCTGTATAAAGTGGTTACTTTCATTCAATCATCTAAGTCACAGATCATACATGTACACCACGTTTTTCTACAATATGACCTGCTGACCTAGTTTTTATATATATCTCACAATGACCCATGTCTAAACTTGACCTAGCTTTCACTAAGGCAGTCATTCTGACCAAATTTCATGAAGTTCCAGTGAAAAATGCAGATTCCATCACAATTACACAATGTTTTTCCATGATTTGACCGAGTGACATTGTGACCTAATTTTTGACCTCAGATAACCCATATTCAAACTCAACCTAGATTTCATCAAGATAATAATTCTGACCTAGTTCCATGAAGTCTCAATGTACCTCTATAATTGCAATTGCATACACATGGTTTTTATACGATTATTTTTCTGTTTGACCTATTGACCTAGTTTTTAACCCCAGATGACTCATATTCAAACTCGGCCTAGATTTTACCAAGGTATGCATTCTGACCAAGTTTCATGAAGATCCAGTCAACAATGAAGCCCCATAAAATAAAGCAGCATACATAAGGCTATTATATCAAGACTTTAGTGTGGACAGAAGACAGACAGAGTGAGACAAACATTAAATTTTGGTTAATTACAACAGCCCACCTTGAGCACGAAGTGCTATGGTGAGCTAAAATGCATATCTCCCTCACTGCATAGCCTTAGGGGTAAATTTAATGTTTCAGTCACCTTGACCTACTGACCAAAACAAAAACAATAGGGATCATCTATACAGTAAGAACATTCACTTTTGAGCAGTAATGATTTTCAAAGTTTGAGTCAGTGTGACCTTGAGACCTTTGACCTACTGACCTAAAAAAAAACATATGGGTAATCAACTTAGTAAGACCAATCATGCTATAATGAAGTTTGAAGACTGCGGTTCATATGGATCTCCAGTTATTGATTGTATTTGTAAATGAAGTGTGACAGACAGGGCAAAAACAATCTGACAATGGGGCGGGAGACATAATTAAACAATTAAGTTTATACAAAAGCAGAAATATCTCTCTTCATTCGCAGTCTTCACCAACATCCCGGTTGCAACAATGAAGGATTCTTTTTTAGATCCTCCTACCAGCCAAACAATTTCTTTTCCATGGTGGGAATGCAGGAATATGGAAAGAAGTTTCAACTAGTACTACAGATTACTCATTTGAGTACTCATGTGTTCAACCACAGACACTGGCAAGTAGCCTAATTCAGTAGACCTGTTTCATTGATCTGATATTTTTATAGCTGTCAATCCTCCGAAGAGAGGGACAATCCAAAATGTATCCAGCTTGCTTCCATGTTGTATAAGATAATTAGACTAAAGGCCTATATGTTTCATCCACCAAGTGCAGTGACCTGAAGCAAGACATTTTAAGGGTCGCTTAGATTTCCCAGCTAATAAATGAAAATAGAAAATTAATATACTGGTTTCCTTTTAAATTCACTGTACATGATTTTAATGCCCTTGGAGAACATTTCGTATTTAAATATATTATAAAGAGCTTGACGTTGATCATGTTGATGCACCATAAAACACTACTTATTCAATAATTTAAAATTTGAATGAATTATTGAATATAAATACTTTTCTCAAGATTTTGCCATAGTTTTTCTTATTTCTTGTATGCCACTTTGCCACTCTCACAACATTGAATAAGCCAGATTTTACTGGCGAGTTACCGGCAAACACTTACGTATGCTGGGTGGATGTAAATTGGCAAAATGACAGATCAGAGTTTTGTGGATGCCAAAGATGCAGGCCTGGTACTAGATGTGAGTCCTTGGGCATAAAATTATGTCAGGGGTGCACAAAATGCAATCTGTGAAAACCCTGAGCCCCTATCTTCATGAACTTGCAACAATTTGTGAAGGCTGAAGCTGATACTAGTCCAACTAATTGTACGCACGTCGAGATATTGTGTTATTTTTGTATGGGCTATATCTAGCGAGATTCTGACCCAAAACGAAAATATCTCAGAATTTGCTCAAGACGTCACTTAAATATTTTGACTAAAGCTGATACTAGTGATAGTCTGTTGAGCTGCAATTGTTTTCACCTTTTGCAGTTTTTTAACATATAAATTGCACATCACAAAATATACATTCTAAACTAGTTCTGGAATGCCGCTATTTCAATATTTTGTTTTTCATCAGCTGCGGCTGTCAAGCATATAAACCGGGTATGCTGAAGTTGTTTTAGCTTGTTCTAAACAATCTGAACGGTTTTACAAACAAATCTAAAATTTATGCTGCTTATCTGGACAGATTATGGGCTGTCCTAGTCTCAATAATTCGACTCCAAACACAGACCCATTTTACATACGGGCATTTTATAGATATCTGCGCTTTTACAGGATAGCGCCTAGCAAAAAATATAACGATATTCACCCGTTGAGTACAATTATTTGGACTAGGGTTGTCCGAATATCATGACTGTTCAATGTTCTGAAAAGTTGTACAGGTATCCAAAAAAAAGTCATTTTTTTAACAAAAACTTATTATATCAAATATATTTTGAGATAACAAAAAGCTGGCGGCTGTAGAATTAACATGATTATAAAACTAAGTTTTTACCTGTAAAATTGGTCGTCTCTTAGCAAGGGGGGTAACTCGCAAATCTGTGTCACCGGAAAGATTGACTTGCACAGCGTTTGTTTGTCAATGACGTTTTTTATTTAACCCTGAACAAAATTTAGATATTTGACCTAAGGTAAAAATTAATAATGTGCAGATTGCAGCTGAAGCTTTAAAAGCCACTTAAGATTTGCCAAGTGTTTGGATTGTCTATTTATACTCATTTCAGCGCCATGATGCATTTAAGTTACAGATAGCAGTTTGTTTTCGAGCACAAAACTTTTCGACCCCAAATATAATAAATTATTTTGTCCTCGTCATCATTACTGCAGTAAGACTTTGGTAGTCCCGGCAACCATCAAAAGACACATGTCTTATTGTCAAGACTACTCAAATATTTGTTTGAGTTATCTGGCTGTCTTGAACTTTTTTACTTGAGTTTACAAACAATTCTACATGTCTATCTTTAACAGTTTTCAGCTTCACGGACCTATTTTTGGCTTTGCACATCTTGGTACAGATAAAAACATTTGTGTTTGGGAAAGAGGATTCCTTGGATTTCATAGCTAGTCTCTATGCATCTTAAATGATGCAATACATGTAAAAAATCTAAAGAACTTTAAGAAGAAAAACATATGAAAATGTCTGCCCGCCATTAGCTTGCAATATTAATAACCATAGAATTTAATTTATAATAGGTCTATTTTGTTTAAAGATTTATTTTTGTTTGAAAACTTACATATGTGTCTACGCTAAAGACCAAGTTTTCACCTTTTACTGGATGAAGAAATGAATACAATTTAATAATCTAATTGGGTAACTGGCCAGTATGGTGTCACAGCAAATTCAAGAATATAATATTATACAGTCACATGGATTGGCAAGAATTTTAGAGATATTTTCCTATACAAAACATTGAGTCCTTGCCTATGTGTAGATTTTTGTGAGAAGCTACCTGTCATCCATCATGTCCATATTGAATTGAATCAAAGACAATGAAAGAGTATAATGCTTAATAAATATAGATAATATAATGAAAATATACATAAAAAATTAAAAAGAAGAAAGGACTGAATGGTGTAGGTCTAACTTAAGGATCAGAAACAGCACTGAAAACCTCAGTTCTATATTCTTTTCAGTAAAAAGGGATAAAACAGCTGATCATGAAGTAATTCAGTGACGTAAGAAAAATGGTTCATCTCAAAATTCCAAGCTTACCAACTTTGTCAGCAAAACTACTTCAGCTTCCTTACAGAACAAGAGTTACTGCCCTTGGTGTAACTGCAGGTTTTGCCCTAATAAGCTTTATTGTTGTCTTACTTCGTCGCAATAAACAGGATACAGAGAAGAATGAAAAACAGAGAAAACGTGAAGAGATTCAGCGTGAGAGGGAGAGAACCGGCAGGATACCCCTAGCCAACAGTCCCAATGGAGGTAAAATAGATACTTGTAGTAGCATTTTCATTCAAATGTTAATTTCATTATTTCTGGATCATACTATAAGCAGATTGGATAAAGTCCATTTTATTAGCATTCAGGAGCAGGTCCCTTTAAATTTGACGCATCCAAAAAAGGAAAGATCCACTGAATTTCTTTTCTATTCTTTTCTATTCAACTGGTTTTTAGATGTTATTAACAAAGTTTAAGGCTCAGACCTGATGTGCCAGTAGCTGTGTATTCAAATGCATAGCTTGGGTTTCTTCTGGCTTCTCATGATTATGCCAATTTTGCAAACAATCAAGCATGCTAAGTGCTTATCATTAAGTCTTATTATTTGGAATATTTTTGTTGCCGAAAGAGACAATAGTGAATGACATTATTTTATGGGACCCTGCCACTATGGTTTGGTCATAAAATATAACAGATGAGAAATAGATTCTCATCTTGCACATCCATGCAGTCATGCAAGTTCATCAAAGCAAACTAGCAGGATCAGACTAAAATAAAGATTAACTCTCTATCTGGAGGTTTTTTTAGTCATTGCAGCATTCTGTTTTTAGATTTGCCATACAGAAGTAGAAGTCCTAGCTCAATCCGATCTCTGTTAAGACAGAAATCCCTGTGTGGGTCTACAGGAAGTCTGGGAGGAGCCTCTGTTAGCACTACCTCAACTATAATACATCCATCAGCTGTAGATACATCAGACATGGTTCCGCAACAACTCTGCCAGCTTGGTAGTAACACTTGTCTAATGTTCATAGATTTAAGCGTCATTTTTTAATCTTAAGGTATATACATATACCAAAACCTAGTTCCCTTAGCTTAAAGCCAAGACAAATTCGGGATGTGGCTCTTTAAACATGCTGAAAAATGTTGGGTAGGTATGGTTGGAAATCAATGTTTTCTATCAAAATTGTTAATATAATATTTTCAGTCTGATAGGCCATTTTTTTTGCCTTGTGAAACTCGACTGTTTCCATACACTCATTAGAATACCAGTACAATGTACTGTGAAAAACTAAAAGATTCGCTATATGTTGTCTTTCTTTGTATAGTTTTCAAGTATTTAAAATTTGATGTTTTAATATTTGTTTCTATATTCATACGATTATAACCTGGTAACATTTCAAGTTAAAGTCATTTCATCCTATGAATTTTGTTTCCATGGTAACAGGCTTAGACACCCTGCAAGTGGCTATCACATACTGGGAGGATGCAGTGATGAAAATGGGATATCTTGATGACAATCCTATGCCAGCTATCACTGTGAGTACTTTGTTTCCATGGTAACAGTTTAACAGCTTTGAAATAATTATTGTTTTGTAGGACAATACTTGTCACTTTTTTGGCCATTTATATGACATGTTTGTCATTAGGTTTTGGCCCTAGTCTGTAAAACTGTTGTTCACCAACCTTCGTACAGTCTTAGGTAAATAGTTGTTGACTAGCAACCTACATGTAGTTGATAGGCATATGTTACTGTTACCCTTTATATGTGCCTCTTGTGACCACTCTTATTGGATCACCTGCAGTGGGCGGGTTGCATGCACAAAATTGTCTGCTCTCTAACTTCCAAAACTCTCAACAAAACTATGCAAAATTTGCTGTAAACATTTATGTGCTTAATGTCTTGGCCAAGTTAGATCACCCAAGTCACTCAAAAGTTATTGCCCTTTAATTGCAAAAATTGACTTGACCAGTCTCCAATTTAGAACAGATTTGAGTTGTCCCCTGATGGGTGTATTTTGTGACAGTTTGGCACTCTTGTTATTAACAAGAATTCATATAAGTCTGTTAAGAACATGACTATTGCCCTGTAAGGTCTATTGATTACCCAAAGACAGGACTATTGCCCTGCAAAGTAATGTAATAGCCTTTAAATATAATTACTTTTGCCTGCAAGATCAAGTGATTATGTTGTGAACATGACTATTGCCCTGCAAGATCTAGCGATTATGTTGTGAATATGACTATTCTCCTGCACTGTCAAGTGGTTTACATATAATGTTGAATTGTATTTACATGACTATAGCCCTGCAAGACCAAGTGATTATGTTATAAACATGACTATCTCCCTGTGTTATACACATGACTATCTCCCTCTGCTATAAACATGACTATCTCCCTGTGTTATAAACATGACTATCTCCCTGTGTTATTACCATGACTATTTCCCTACAGGATCCAGAAACAAGCTCTTTGCAGCATCACTTAGAACGTCTGCTAGAGATGGCATATCACATGCAGGATTCGTATGAACGACAGATGGAGAAAGAGGCGGATTACATAGCTTTCGACACAGCAATGGCAGCTTTTACAGAGACAGAAAACCTCGCTAAAAGTAGGACAATGAGTATAGGATCATCCAGTGATCTTGAGTCATTCGTATCAGCAACTGATGTAAGTTTATAACTTGATTATACCAAAAACATCGAGTTTGTGGCTCATTTTGTACATTGAGTGAAACTAGTTCACTAGAGCAGTTAAATTAATTTTGTTCACAAGTTGTGATGCAAAATATTTAAAACTCAAGTGACCCTTAATACCAGTCTTATATTTAAGTTGGTATATGTTGTATATATTTTATTTTGAAATAACTGACTAACTTGCTTGTTACTGTCAATTGGGTTATAATTGTGTAAAGACACTTTAGCGATCTCATAGCAAACAAACTTATTCAGGAATTTAAAATTTGTGAACGGAGAATTATATAATTACATAATTATCTACATGTATTTATTATCTGAAATGCTTCTTTTACAAAAGTTCTGAATTTTTAAAGTTGGGAATTTGCAGAACATATCGAAAATTGTTTCATTGGAATATTGCTGAATTTACAGCATTTCATTAGATTCATTATTAAACTTATACTAACGTTGTTTGAAATTTTATTTATTTTCAGCTTGCAGACTTGTCTGATTTAGATACTCACAGAGAAATGTTTAAACATCTAGTGTTGTATGAGACTGGATTGTTAGAGCTGAAACATGGATCTGTAACTTGTAGAACACTCAGGTATACATAAAGTGCGATAAACACAAGCTGATAGGTTTAACATATTGTTACCAAAGCTTTAGGTCTAAAGACTGTTTACATTACTTACCATAAGCTACATCTGGTCATGAAGAATAGTGATCATAGTATTATATTTTTTATATTAATTTATTTATTCTTGATTGCGAAACAAGTTCTTACAACTTAGATTAATCGCTCTTGAGACTCATTCCAGATGAAATCAATCTCAGAGAGAGAAGCAGTGTGGAATTATATCTGTGTATTGCCTAAGGACACATCCACCGTTTCAATGGTGGGGATCGAACCCTGGATGCTCTGATCCTGAGGCGAACGCGCTAACACTGCGTAGCTCCAATTATGTGGATAGTATTAGTATTCTATTGAATCTCTAAATAGAATTTTAGTTCATATTATAAATTTAAAATATATTGCAGAAATTTCTCTTTGCTCCTTGAAGTACAAATAATGTTTGAAAATTTGACAAAAAAGTTCTCGAAAAGGCTTCGTTTTTGCTAATGAGATACTGGTACTTGAAAGCAATAGTATGAGATTTCTGTTTCTAACTTATGATATACATGTATTTTACAGGTCAGAGATGACACATTGTATGTCTGACACAGAATTTCTAGCTAAACTGCATTGTATAAGACTTGCAATGGAGGTAAATATACCTGGTATAACTTGAAGCAAAGTTTCATAAAATATAGTTCAAGTTACTGCAAAGTACAACTAATTCTCTATGGCTTGCCTTCAGATTTATTTCTTAAGACTAGCCTATTTAAGTCTGCCTACGTGGTCAAGTTGTTAGAGTCGCTGACTTGAAATCACTGTAATCTCTCAAAGATTGAGGGCCATGGGTTAGCACCCTGCTTCACCATGTCTCTTTATGTGAGAAAGTTGGCAGTTTCTTATGGAGGATAGGAGTCTAGTACTGGTTTTTTCCCGGAACAATTGTAAGGTAAACAGACTGCCTGTTAAAATTACCAAAAACATGGTTGGAACAGGCTTTAAACTCCTATAACAACAATAAGAACTTGCTTATTAACTGAAAACTGGCCATTTAGTCTTTATTAAATAGGAAAAAGTATAAAAAGATATTCTAATATGCTTTCATGCATTTAAATACCTATAATACCCTTTTATTGGAAAATTTGGATATAAGTACTGTACAGGTTTTTTCTTGTAGTTTTACGGTATGTTTTTTGTCTTGCAGGATGTTTTTAGAAATGTAGGAAACAGAGATTATTTTTCGTCTATGGGTAAACAAATTATAGGGGACCTACTTCTGCAGGCAGATAGGGTATGTTAGCAACAAATCTCGTGCTTTGGATAAATCCATGGGGCAGATTTGGCGGGATGCAATATTTTTATATTAAACTTTCCTATTATAATATAAGGCATTTTGTTGCTTATTCTTTCTCAAAATAACTTTCAAGACTTATTTACACATTAATGTAATGGTTACAGGATTTCTATTTTTAGAAGTGTGAGGTCAAAGGTTTGAATCCCTGATATTATTGTACAGTCTACTGGTTTCTCAAGCTTTCAAGAGAAAGGTGATAATGATATTGATATTAAGCTATTGAATAACTGTGTATGCAAATTAACCTGCAACTACTGAATATTTATGTATGCAAATTAATTTTGTAACAGTTACTATTGAATATTTATGTATGCAGATTAATCTTGATTTAGGATCCTGAAGATTTTTACACAGCTTATGCTTCTATGTTGGATTATGTGAACAGTGCAGATAACTGGAGTAAAATGGAAGATGAGCTGAAGGGTCGAGGGGTAAGTTTGTCTTTGATATAAATGCTTTACTGTAAAGATATTATGCCATTTTGAGTTACGCTAAATAAGAATTTTTGAATAGTTTTGTTCCTGATGGTCTTTATTCACAGGGTGGTCTTTATTTAGAGGTGGTCTTTAACACAGGTTTGACTGTATTACTATATTATAAGCTTTTTCCAGTTATACAACTATGGCAAAGTTACTTTTCAGATTCATTTCAGCAGAGAATCATTCCATTATTTTTTGTTTGATAGGTTAAGAACTTTACATTCTACGATGTTGTGTTAGACTTCATACTAATGGATGCTTTCGATGACCTTGATAACCCGCCATCCTCAGTTATAGCAGTCTGTAATAATAGATGGTTGTCAAATGGCTTCAAAGAAACAGTAAGTATTAGTTCTACATGATTGCTTATAAATAGAAAATTGTGTTCCATAAAGCTTGGTATGGTATTATACAAGATAATTTTCTAAGTCTGGTGGGATAATCTTCTTCCTCAAAATGATAATATAATAATGATGCTGATGATAATTGTCATGATGATAATGAAGATGATGATAACAATTTGATTATATTAGTTACAATGAAAATAATAATAAGGATGATGATGAAATAGACTGCCTCCCTGGTAGAGTGGTAAGAGTTTCTGACTTAAAAGCACAAAAACCTGTCCTTGAGGGTCATGAGTACAAGCTCTGCTACTGACCATGTCTCTTTATATGAGAAAATTGACAGTATCTTACAAAGGATAGCGTTTAGTACTGGTTTTTCCCAGGAACAATGGTTAAGTTAACTGCAAGCTTGTAATTATGGCCGTAACACTGTTGGCGGACATTAAATGTTGGAAAAATACAAGGATGTTGATGCTGCTGCTGCTGCTGTTGCTGCTGCTGATGATGATGATGATAGTGATGATGTAGGTACCAACTTTATATCTAATACTGTAAACCACTATCGGATTACACAAGAAGATTCCATATTTTTTGTCTTCTGAACATCATCCGTAGTGTATGCAAACATAGACCGTTATACAGGTAACAGCATTTACCATTTCCCAACTGTTCTTGACGTTTCAGCAGTCTTTAATGCTGGAATTATCTTTAACACCTTGCTATGTATTTCAGGCATTATCTACAGCTGTGTGGTCTGTTTTAAAGGCTAAAAGAAGAATGCTTAAGGTAATGCTATACAGCTTCCATTGAATTAAAAAAAAAATATATTTTTACTTGCATTCTTGTGGGAAATTCCAGACAGATGTGACACTGGGTCTTCCATTTAATATAGCCTTCAATTAAATATAGAATATTTCATAAATGGTATGATGTGTTACACACTTTCCAAGAATTTGATTTGCTGTAGTGAATGCGTGTATATATAATTACATAACTGTTCTATGAAATTCATGTGCATTGTACTTGATTTTGAAAAATGCAAATACATTGTGTTATTTATTCTATAAAATGCCTGCATCATTTTATTTTCAGTACCCAGATGGGTTTATTAGTCATTTCTACAATATATCCGAGTCAGTGAGTCCAGTGTTAGCCTGGGGTTTCCTCGGACCTGAATCTAAACTCAAGGATATATGCTCATATTTCAAGGTAGGGTCTAGTTACAATGTTTTACATTAGATTTGATAATACTAGATGTGCAATGACTAATTTCTTTACTATTTTTTCACAAATTCCCCACATCACTCCTTAAATTTCTTAATGATAGATTCATTTAAAACAGATTTTTATCAGAGTTATGTGAGTTTTAAATTTGCAAATAAATCTAATCATGCAAAAATTACACAATTTACAGTAACTTCGAGTAAATTTCAGGAAAGTTTATAAACATTTATATCGCTGAATCTGCGTCATCAGGCCTCCCTGTGATTATAAAAAAAATTCATGTACGACTCAGTTCGAGCATGAAATGGTTTTCACCTGAGGCTTTATACATTTGAAGAAGAAAAGAGAAACAAATCTGAAAATCAATTAAAAATCTTTTAAAATGCTTTTGAATGTATGTCTCAAACATAGGAAGAAGATAAGATTAAAAATTATCTCATTTTCAGGTTTCCAACCAACTTGCTCTTCATTACCCACAGCCTGCTGAGAAACTAGCTTGCTCCATCTATTTTGCCACTTGAATTTGAAGTTGATTCAATATTTATTTTCTTTTTCAGGAAATCGTTCTAGGGTTTATACGAGATATGTTCAGCTTCGAAAAAGCCAGGTACACTAGTATAGAGGAGCTCTCAGAGGACATTGTAAAACTGGCAAAGTCACACATGGAACTTGTTTTACAGAAATTGAAACCAGAACTAATCTGAAATTATTTTATGTTCTCATTACTGGAACCAGTCTAAAATGACTTCATGTTCTATTCATGGAACCAGTCTGAAATTAATTGATGTTTTATTCTTTGCACCAGTCTGAAAAAGGCCTCTTGTTTTATTCATAGAACCAGTCTGAAGAAAAGTCAGTGTTAATGTTACAGGAACCAGTCTGAAAGATTTGCTATGTTGTAACCATTGGAACCAGTCTGAAGTTACTTTATATTCTCAATATGGAACCAGCCTGAAATGACTTCAAGTGCCATTCATGGAAACCAGTCTGAAGTATTTTTATATGTCCAGTCATTGAAACCAGTCTCAAGTTTTGTGTATATTTCCAGTCACAGAACCAGTCTAAAAACCTTTTTAATATATTAATTTAGTGGAACCAGTCAGATATCACCCTTTTGTGATACTATCACCAATATCAGTGAAAAGTGACTGCCTACTTCATTTCAGCAAAGTAGGCAGAGCAATGCAAGGTTGTAGATCTGAAATATTTATCTGCTGAACTTTCTAGAGATATAGCAAGGAACATGTTCATCTCTCAAATCAGACTGACAAGCAAACCAGGATATGCAATATCACAATTTTCAGTAATACTGATACAATGTATTATAGATATACTGATGTTTCAGTTATTGAAAAGTCTGTTTTTGCCATTGTAGATCTATGTTACTTTGTTTTACATTACATTGTAGTTAGATTTAGATTTCATACATTTTAAGAAGACATACTAGGACACAAAAAGGAATGCTCTTTATGTACAGTCTGATATTAATGAAAATTTTCACTTTCACTACCTCATAATCAATAAACTAAGAAATGTGCTATCATAAATTTTATGCTTAAAATCGCAAGTATAAGTTTCAGTCAAGTACACGTAACATTTTAGCTAAGGTCAAACAAACAAAATATTTGTGTTTTCGCTCTCCTTCCCAAAAAAATTCAGGTTGGTCGTTTAGCTATTTTTTGCCTTATTTGCTAAAAATGTTTTGCTAAAAAACAGTTAGATATTGGTCGTTTTGATATTTTTCTGATTAAAAAAAGTTCAAGGTTGGCAGTTTAAAGTTAGGGTCAGTCAGGGAGACCAGAAATACATGTACACACATATTTTTTTTTTGCAAAAGTACACTGCGCCAAAATCTCTCCTTTTCTGTTTCTTCTTGTTTTTGCCAAGACTCCAGATCTCGCATATGTAATGTATATTCTTCCAGCTTAGATAATACATTTCAACAGGAAGTTTAGAATAATTCTACAGTGATGCCATTGAAGAGTCTACTAAAGCTATGTAAATCCATTATGATCCGATTAAAGTAGCAATTGTTCCTATGTTTGGTATGTTATAGTTTATGATCTTTTCTTGTATGCATGCTCTACCTTTTAAGCAAAGATTGTAAACATTTGTGTATAATTACAACTTGCAATCATTTCACACAAATTCTCTTTTCTGATTGGTTATTTCCGCCCAAGCGCCAGCTGTTCATAACAAGATGAACGCAGGTACGTATTCATAGCTTCTCATTAATATTCATGACGTGCTACTTTTTCATTCATAAAATCGTGTACGGATTCAGGGCATGTCACCAAACAAAAACACTTTGAGAAGTAAAAAGGAATAGTGTTTCTCACCTATGAGATACATATTTCCGCGCATTTACCGGTGATAAATAACCTTATCCTTCACCGCTTATCTCTCATCATCGCTGCCGCACTATTGTTACGTTTATCATAAGCAGCCAGCGCATCACATAAAAATCGAAAAATGACTGTAATTTTTTTATTTTTGAAATAAACATAGGGTTATGGGTATTCATTTTCTTAGATCATTTTCTATCCATCTATAGCAGTTTTGAAGTAAAATTCGAGAAAAAGTTGATTTTCATTTTTTCATCTCCATCCTGTATTTACACTTATTTCTTCTTACTTGTGCGAAAATGCGTTTCAAACGGTGAAAAAATAAATCTACCATATCCATTGAGTTGTGGCTAAGGAAATCCCACCCTCGGGTTGAGAACTTTAGATATGTCTAAAAAAATTCGTTCTAGCAGCTGGCTGCTGTCCGCCATTTGCATTATGCTAATGAGTAGTAGCGTCATGACAACCAGATTAATGCGCGACGAAATATTAAAATAGAATCCGGTTAAGTGATCACTAAATAATTTAAACAAATGTCTTTAATCATAGTAAGTTGTAATAATGTATAGAATGAGTTTTTTCTGAATTTCATCGAGTTATGAACTATCAGAAGTTGTACACCTAATTTTAACATAAACACCTTTGGTGTTTATGCAAATTAGGTGTAAAACTTCTGACAGTTCATACTTCGATAAAATGCAGAAAACACACATTCAATTCTTAAATGAATTCAATTCATTGTCACATTATACTAAATGTACATTCAATTTGTACATTTTCGTGCCATACTTTATTTACATGAACCACATGAATCTCGGACATTGTAATTTGTATACCCTTGTTTCTTTCCTGTCGCATTTACTCAGACCTTTAAGAAGTAACTTGTGACTCACAGATTCACTTCATAGTCAGTATTATGGTATTGCTCATTCTTCAAAAGTAAATCCATCAAGTTCTTGGACATGTACATATAGAATAGTATACTTTCGTAAAATATGCAAGATCAGCGTGAATGTTTGTCAGGCATGGAGTACTGTGAATGCATTTCATAATTTGTATTTCTTGGCATGAAATATTTTTCGGGAATTTCTTTTTTGATGGCTTATGGTTAGTGGATTATGTGTACATGTATATCAAGAGTTTACTGGAAAACAATTCTATTTAGTTAATACATGAAATTAAGAGTGACCTACATCTTTTTAGTGGTCAACCCTTGACATCTATATTCCTGAACCAACAGCAAAAATTGTCATTCCCAGGGATGGGCATATGATGATAACTGGCTTTCCGTTTCCTCCACGAAATGAGGTGTGACGACTGAGACTTCAGTTATATTTCCCTTCAAGGGAATAACTACCAAGGCAGAATTTGCTGCAGCTACTCTCTTACTTTGGCACTAAAAATACAAAGCAAACCATTCCTGAGGATATAAAATTTGTGATTTATATTTTCCGCAAATCCATTAAATGTTTGTCACATAAATATAAAGGTTTTGACGGTTATTGGCAGAGTGGAAGTTTATGTTTATATGAAGAATATGAAGTGTAAAACTTCTGTGATATTCAAAGATGTTTTTTTTTTCAAAATGTATAATCAGTTAATGTCAGAATTGTATCCCTGCTTAAAGTGTTGTTTTTTTTGCAGAACAAAATTATTGAAATAGAGTAGACAAATTTTGTTTTGGTCTGAGTAAAGTTTTATTGTATATGTTTAGCAAATCTTAGCACAAAATGCCCATGGTGTGCTCTTAGGCATAGTTGGATATCCATTGTCCGTTTGTCACAACTGTGAAAAGTCTTTGACAAAAACTTGCCTGCATATGAAAAGCAGTCAGCAGTATATCATAACAGCATTATTCATTTTTAGCTCGACTTTTCTATGAAAAGGGGAGCTATCCTACTCGCCCCGGCGTCGGCGTTGGCGTCACACCTTGGTTAAGTTTTTCGTACCACCCCACTTTATTTCAAAAGTATTAGAGGTATGGCTTTGAAACTTACCATACTTGTTTACCATCATAACCTCCATCTACAGACAAGAGTACATAACTCTGTCAAGGTTTTTGACAGAATTATGGCCCTTTTTGGACTTAGAAAGTGTATTGAGCTTGGTTAAGTTTTTCGTACCACCTCACTTTATTTCAAAACCACTGGAGGTATTGCTTTGAAACTAACCGTACTTGTTTACCATCACAACCTTCATCAACAGACAAGAGGACATAACTCTGTCAAGGTTTTTGACAGAATTATGCCCCTTTTTGACTTAGAAAATACATTGAATATGGGTAAAATCCACTTATTACCTTAACCCTTTGAGATATTGCTTTGAAACTTTTAATGCTATTTCACATCATTACCCCCATCTGTACACAAGAGAAGGTAACTGTGTCAGGGATTTGTTTTAAAAATTAAGGCCTTTTATCAACTTAGAATCTTGGTTAAGTTTTTCGTACCAGTCCACTTTTTGACTGAACTGTTTGAGATATTAATTTGAAAGTTGGAATACTTGTTTACCATCATGATTCCCAAACATGGGGAGGAGAAGGTAATTCTGTCAAGGATTTTATTTGAATTATGGCCCTTTTTGACTTAGAAACTCAGTTAAAATTTCCACTTGTTAACTTAACCATTTGAGATATTACTTTGAAAGTTGGAGTACTTACGTACCATCGTAAGACCTATCTGTAAGCAAAAGAAGATAACTCTTCTTGATTTGTACTTAGAAATTCCTAGTTAAAGTCTTGTGTGCCCTTAACTGTCAAAGTTTTGTTTTATTGGCAAGCACTAAAAAAGTCGAGCACGCTGTCCTACTGACAGCTCTTGTTAACCAGGTTTTCCGAAGGAAAAATCCTGGTTATTAGATTGAGGTATGTCGGCGGGCGGGTGGGTGGTCGTAAACAATTTCTTCTGTGCGCAACTCCTATATTTCTCAACGGATTTCAACCAAACTTTCACAGAAGTATTGTCATGAAGTGCCCTGGCGCATATTATCGGGGTTTTGTGATTTGGTCATTTTTGACAGAATTATGGCCCTTTGTTTTTTTTCACATATGTAATTCTTCTGTGCGCAACTCCTTCTACACTTCTCAAGGGATTTCAACCAAACTTTCACAGAATTATTGTCAACAAGTGCCCTGGTGCATATTGTCGGGGTTTTGTGATTTGATCATTTTTGACAGAGTTATGGGCCTTTGTTTTTTTCCACATAATGTAATATATATAGAAAAATACTCTTCTGTGTGCAACTCCTACATTTCTCAAGGGATTTCAACCAAACTTTCACAGAACTGTAATTGTGAACTAAAGAATTTTGAATATATAATGTTCTGCCCCTGGTCATCCGTCCGTCAGTCCGCAATTTTGTGTCTCCTTATTTAAGTATATATAAAAGGGAGAATACTCTGTTATTATAAAAGGGAGAATACTCTTGTTATTACTGTCTATTTTTAGAATAGATTACCAGTCCTGTATACTTTGGAGTATTCTGTTACAGTAAGATGACAAAATTTCTCATGAGACCAGCGGTTCAAACCCACACAGCAAGTTTTTTTTTTTTCTCTCTCTTTTTTTTTTTTTTATAATTTTTGCCTGAACTATGGCCCTTTGCTTTTTTTCCACATATGTTATATATAGAAGAATACTGTCACGTGCCCACTCACTCCCACATTTCTCAAGATATTTAAACCAAACTCTCACAGAACTGTTGTCATCAAGTGCCCTCGTGCATATTGTCTGGGTTTTGTGTTTGGATCAATTTTGCCTGAATTATGGCCCTTTGCTTTTTTTACACATGTTATATATAGAAGAAGACCTTTGTTTCTTTTTCACATTATGTATATCTACTGACTTTAAAAACACCTTTGCGCTCGGCCAGCAGACTGGAAAATGAAAAC
>JAFMSR010000006.1:17728054-17739214 GCA_022818135.1 Saxidomus purpurata | reverse complement strand
GAACCTATATTCGTCTTTTCATTTTTTATACGTGAAAGTGACGACTGTGTTGTGTATTCTGTTTATAAATGTAACATTATACCACAACAGATCCGTGTTACAAGTAAATAAAATGGTGTCGCACTAGTTTATAACAAAGATCAATTTTTACCATTTTATTAAAATACGGTGTCCATTCAAATTTAAAATTTAAGTCTCGACTACATATATATTAATCATTGAAGTCGATCTATGGTGACTTCTGCATAATAAACAACAACGCTAGTAATTTATTTTAACAAGAAACGTCTGAAAAACGTCAGTATCAGCTCGTTACGTCACGTCAATCTTGTATTTTACGTCAACGTTTCTCATGTTTTTTCCACTTCAAAATAGTTTCGGTGGCACGAAAAGAAGGACGGTGACCCCCCTTTTTTATTTGATAAAATTGCTTTAAATTGGTTTAAGAATCCATAGCGCTTTTTAAAAAAAATTTCTCTCGGGTCGTTTTTTCGCAATTGACGCTAAATGCGTCAACTTTGCAGTTATTTTTGCTTTGAAAATTGTCGCCCCTACAGGGTTCGTTCCACACTTTTTCATATTTTTGGCAAAAAAAATTAGATATTTTCATTTTTTCAGATGGGTAAATGATTCTTTATTGCATTTATGAAAATTAGATCGTTTCGTTATCTACATAGAAAGAGATATAACGAACATAACACGAAAATTGACGAAAATACACCTCCCCGCTAGGTGGCGCTTTTAACTCAGTTTCCATGGAAATATCACTTCACCGTATTATTTCTACAAAAGACAATTAGTCACGGGGTTGTCATGCAAAATATCTTAAATCTGCGTTGCCTTTTTAAAAAAATGACCCGATTTCTGGGGGAACTCATGACTTACCTTAAACATAACAGGTTAGTTGAGTTAAACTTAAAAGGACTGCAAAGATCCATTAAACATAATTATTTTTATATATCTAAAAAAGTAAAATGAAATATCGAGACATTGTAATAGTGACATTTGTTCTGTTATTTTAGAAAAAGGTGAAAATTTGAATTAAAATGTGCAATATTTGCACTGAATCAGCACTGTTTCGCGTTTCCACTATAATTCAATGCCCGTAAAACGGTCGGTGATGGTTTTTAAACGTAAAAGGACCATTTTTAATACTTTAGATTAGATACAAAAATATTATTTATTGAATGGTGCAGACAAATTAAACTAACATTTGTGATAATGACAATTTTTTATGTTATTATGAAAGAAAAAGTTATGACGAGTTATTTAATAATATCCTTCTTTACTTTTGTAAAAACGCATATCGGTTTTCCAATACACGATGGTTAAAATAGCTGGGGATGCCTATGCCAGCTCATGATCACGTGTGATACACATTTAAAGGCGTGCACTAACATGTGATACACGTGTATATGACACGTATGTAGCATATCTGCGCCAGCCTGTGATCACGTGGATACATTTAGTATATCTGCATCTGGGGCCATGTGTGTGTGTGATACACGTGCATATGACACGTATGTGTAAGAAGAGTCTGCGCCAGTCTATGATCATGTGTGATACACATTTAGTATATGTGCACTAACCATATGTGTGATACAGAAGGTATATGCTAATATGTATGTAGTATATCTGCGCTAGCCTGCGATCACGTGTGATACACATTAAGTATATCTGCACTAAATATGTGTGATACACGTGTTTATGACACGTATGTAGTATATCTGCATTAAACCTGGTGATACCTATGATACGTATGTATCGTATTCATTAGAGACTTTGGCCCAGTGCGACATTTTCTAGTGTAAAATTTGATGGCAACATCAGCATATTCACAAAGAGGGAATGAATAACACGGACTGAAACCGTGGGGATTTCAATGGTTTGAGTCGTAAACGTATTCTGTCGGTTTGGCGTCGTTGCGTGGTATGATGTGTCTCACTGGTCATCAATAATGATTTGGTCGTATATTCCTGTTTAATTTTTACGTCATCATCAGTAACTGCTACTGTATTTATTGCTGCTTTGTAATGTTTTGGTATTTCTGGTTTGTTGAAGCAGTCATTTTTTCTGGGTTTTTCTTTCAGGACTACAATAAATGGTGGAAGGGGTTCAATCACTACTGGGCCCCAGCAGGCATGACAGTTCGTTTACAAAAACAGTGTTAGCAGCTTTGGATATGGACAGCAAAAAACATTCCCGATGAATCTGTATTTTTTCTGGTGGATATTGACTGTGGTAATGATGATGAAGCTGATTGTTGGAATCTTTCTGTAAATGGCACAGGACATTTGCAAAAGTCAGATATTTACTAAGTAGAATAAGGAAAGGAAAATGACGGCGTGACACTTATTGGCGATTACTCACGCTTAAAGTCTACCCACCCCTATATAGTCCGAAAATCTCTTACTGCAGACAAAGTGTCAAGCGCCACATATCAGCAGGCGATCGATATTAATAGAGTATTTCAGACTACACCATGTAGTTTGTTGCTGAATGCCTTAAAAGTCTGAGAATTTTCATTTTCAAATCACATCATATGATTATGGTCAACTGTACTTTTCCTTCAAAATTACAGCCTGTGAGTAACAATGTCTGCATTGCTTGAAACAGAGTGGATATTTTAGAAGGAAAAGGGAATTATTGTGAAAAAAAATTTCCATTTCTGCAGAAGGATAATATCTGTTAAAGTTACCCTCTTGTCATACAATATCTTTACAAGGGGTGGGTGCTTCCTGGCCACACATTTTTCTTGACTGATCAAGGCAAATGGGGCATATCTGGAAGTAAATGCTCTGCTGTCTGGTCTGAAAGACCATGCGAGCAGATAACTGACCTGAGAAGAAAGTGCTGATTGTGTGCCATTGTAAGCGACATTTCTCTAACCAAATGAAAGCATAAGAATGCCTCTACATTGCGGCATGGTAGTTAGTAATTTCAGTGCTTTTGATTTTACTATGGTGCTTTGATTTCAATACAAGACATTCAATATGTGCGAACTTCAATTATCTACTATATAAATTCATATAATAATAATGATAATAATGATAATGATGTTTATACCGATTTATTTTGCGAAACAACATCATCGTTTTAATGATTGTTAAAAAATCATAATTGTTATTAAATTAATGAAACATTTTCATGATGTTAAAGACATTGGTGCTTTTCAAACGTGTATGAAAGTCCTTCCATTCCTTTTCTTCATGTAATGTCTGCGTGAGATCCCTGCATGTGGCTCAACGGGAGACGGTGGTGTAAGTTTGGTGGCTTGTTATAGGCTCGAACTTGGGATCTTGATTCTCCATTTAGTTCACTGTGGACCTGAAATATGTATTGGAATAGATTAATAATAAAAAAGGAAAGGAACTAGCTAAATAATATAATATTTTAGTGCATGAATTGACTTTAGTATTGTACATAAAAGCTTACTTGAAATTACTCAACTTATACAAGGCGGTGTGTTAAGTTAAACTATACTCACCGACAAAGAAAACACAACTTTACCTTAATTAAATTTTATACGTTCAATTAGACCAAAGTCAGAACTGAGATAGCCATATTGAAAATAGTTTTATTAGTTCGTGGAAATTTTAAAAAGCCTGATAGGTAACTGTACCATCTGCAGGATTTCATGAAAAGGTTGGTGAAAAGGATAAGAATTAGAAAAGTTGCGTTTCTTTTGCCTTTGAGTATACACCACGCCCAATATTCTGACCGGTTTTCGCGCTGGCAGACGGAAGGTGGGGGTTAAAATTTAAACTATTGTTTGCATACTGGATAATAGTAGGTTTGATTTGTGATACTAATTGTATTTATAAACTGAAGGGGGGTGCGTGTCAGGAGGTGTTTTGTGGAGGATGTGTGGGGGAACACGGAACATACCTGATGTATTTGGGAGTTTATACGTTCAAACCTTCTGTCTACTGTTCGTTTTGGAGAACTTGTAATTTGATGGCAATGCATCTTTCGTGAAGTTCTTCTGAGAGTTATGTACTTTATCTTTTCAGCAACTGAAATGATACCACATAACATTTACAGATGATAGATACAGATGAGAAAAATTTTTAAGTCCCACCAAAAAGAGCGGATAAAGGAGTCCGCCGTAGACTAATCACGGATTTTCACGGCATTATATTTTTATGTCATTTTTCCAATAATTTTGTCGGAAAATATAATTTAATCACGATTTCATCACGATTTTATAATAAATTCATGAAATATCTACAAAAAATCAATAATTATACATATCTTTCACAACTTTAGTCATCATTTCTATAGATGAATTCAGTTGAATAGTTGTTTAATTTTGGAGCGATTTTTGTATTAATGACCACTGTTCTTAGGGTGGTTTCAGAATTAATATTTAAAAATAATACGCCGAATATTTACCTGACTTCCGCTCTGTGAAGTCCATTTCTTCAGATCACGTGACTGATAATTAAAATCTCCTGCTCCATGGGACATCATAAACTGAGAGTTGCTTGGCTTTGTGGAAACAGGCTTTGAACATGTGAACGTGTAGTCTGAAATGAAAGAAAATAGATTTGTTTCTGGCAGTCAAAATACTTGTTATAAGATATGCATTGAGTTTTAGGTTCATTTGTTTTTGATAAAATTTCAAAAAACGAACATGTACTTACTGAAACATGCTGTAAAATGATTGAAATTGTCGATATATGTTGTTCTGGCGGGTATGAGTTTCGTTGCAATGGCGCGAATTTATCGTAGCCTAGCAAATCATCATGATTGCTGACGTTGCGACGTTACGTTGTGACGTTTTCGACATTAAATGGGCGTGTCTCTGCTTATTTTGACGTCGCTTATGAGAATTTCAGCATTTCAAGAAAGTCAAGGTTCATAGAAGTGAAAGTATGATGCGCCGGCTTTTAGGCAGCTAATTTAGTAATTGTATGTGTATCGGTACGCAAACAACATGCATCTGGTTGGGCCTTGCAATAATTTTTAACTTGGCAAAAAATGCAACAAATGTGGAGCTCTGAAAGACTGATTTAGATGGGATAGGGGTTCACTTGTTACTGCTCACCATGTTTCAACTTATTGTACAAGAAGTTTTTTTGAAATCAACGCTCACTGTAATGTATTGGGCAAATGATCCATGGATGGTACTCATACTTATTCTGCACGATCCTAGTTAATGCAGCATTTTCGCATCATTTGCAAAACTAATTACTTCAATGTGGACACCCAACATCCTTAAGAAGAAATGTATTTGTAGTCTAGGAAGTATTCAGTACCTCAGTCATCCTTTTGTTGAACCTACCGTGCGAAAAACTAAGCTTTCATCGCGTACTAGTAAAACATATAGATAAATTGTAATATATCTTGTTATTTCCGGAATTAGTACCACAGCAACAGCGTGAACTTTATCATGCAACTAGCTTTAATTCTGACCGATAACACCTGTCCGCGGTTTTAAAATGATATCACGTCACTGACGTAGATAACACTTTGTAACCACGCTCACATGCGCCAGGACTACTTCCAGTTCAACAAGCAAGACTCCCTTGGCAATCAAGAGAAAAGTAATCAAAACATTTCATTTATCCTTATCATTTTTGTATTTTTGTTTACAAATCATTGCTAATGATGTAGTTATTGTATAAAAATACAGCCCAAATAGCAGATAAAATTGAATGATTTTAAAACGAAATGAGCAAGGCAAAAATTGAAAATCCCCTCTGTAGAATTTTTATTTTTGAAATAAACATAGGGTTGTTGGTATTCATTTTCTTAGTTAGATCATTTGCTATCCATCTACAGCAATTTTGAGTGAAAATTCGAGAAAAAGTTTATTTTCACTTTTTTTATCACTATCCAATTTTCACAGTAATTCTTAATGCGTGGTTGGAAGCGGCCTGAAACCTATCAGCTACCCATCCAGTGCCGAAAAACTGCCTTAAACCACTCACTTTCACTCATTAACTCTCAAGTTCCTCTTGTTTACAATTAGGAATACCCCAGTGGTGCTGAGCCCACGCCGCCATTTTTGACGTCAGTGTTTTAATTTGGAAATTCTTGCGTGTGTCTTGCAAATATTTTGTTTGCAAAACAATATCATTACATTAGAACAAAAACATCAGTGCTTATTCTCATGAAGGTAATTATAAAAGCTTTATTTTATGTTTTCCAGTGAATTATAGAAGTTTTTCAGTGAAATAAAAGTGATAATCCACAGTTTTGAAACAGTGGATTACCATTTTATTTTTCACTGTTTTTGCAATCTTTAACCCGGATTTACGTCAAAAAGTATATCGAGCGTAATTAATGCTGAAACCATGCGACGATGACGTCGTTTGAAAATGACGTCATTTGCGCGATGTTTCTGATGACGTTTCCGCGATTCGATATTTTTGTAGGAATAAACTCAATAAAAGTAGAGTTTTAACCATAAAATAAACAGAAAATATGGGAGCGGTGAAGATTGTTAATTACCGTGAACACTGTGTTACATTTGACCAGGCCGCGCCACCTTGTGAAAGGATCACTTGAAAGCCCACTCGGTGAAATTATATCGTGATCTCATACTGAAACCAATAAATTATCCTCTATATATTGGCAATGTTTTTATATTTTTGTCCGTTGAACTGTAGAACTATTTTTCGAGGCACATGTAGTAATTTGAAATCATTTATAAATACCCCATTTATTCTATTTTAGGCTCCTTAAAGTGTCAAAAATATACAATAAGTGAAGATTTGCAGATGATGGGAACCAGAATATTAGTCATCTGTTTTTGACAACATGTGATATATGGTTCGGCACCTGATATCACATGTTAACAAAATACAGTCATTGTAGCCTAATATTCTCTATATACTGTGAAATTTCCATTTTTCCAAGGCATTGCAATTGAGTTACACAAGCACATAAAACATTCCACAAAACAAACACGAGAATACGATACCACTCAAAAGTACAAGACTAAGAAATTAAGGAATTCGTTGAATTTATTTGAACATTCTTTCGCCGATACCGAAATGATTACCTAATATGTTGCCTCGATTGAGCACGTCTTTTTTAAGGAGGAAGCTAGAGAAAGTCGTGTACCATCCACCGCCGTATACTGACGGCACTGGAATTAACTCGACAGCAACATCGTCCCCTTGCTTCAGTTGAAGAATGATTGTCTGACTGCTTGCGACTTGTGCTAAATCAAACTTTGGGCATACGCTTGGCTTTAGAGGGTTCCCGCTGACTACAAAATGGCACCAAAGGTCGTGGTTAAGGTGGAATGCGCCTCAAACTAATTTCTCGAATTTTCTTCTCATATTTGCACCCACGTATATTTCAGCATATTTCTGATTTCACAGGGAATTTATCTTTGTAATATCTTGTAAACTTTTTTCAGTAGTGCTTCAAATATAGCTTCGACGTCACTTTTACCACCGCGCTTCTTACCCTAATGGCAGGTTTTTGTTGTAGGGTTTTCCCCCCACCTAACCTTCGATTTTCTCTATATCTTTAAATAAGAGCTACAAACTGATATAAATTGACGTGCAAAAGTTTGACGTTGTAACCAAGCATGCACGGATTTGTGACGTCAAAATGGAAATAAAATGACTTCGAGTTTGTGTTATAATTTTAGCGTAAAATTAAATTTGTAAGAAATCGGCTCGATGAAAAACGTAAAAGTTCAATATGTTTGTAAAAACGATTTTCCTTATTAGTTGATACACATTGTAAAATTAGGGTCAATGACTCAGTATTTCCTGTACCACATGGCACCCGCAATTTGCATATCTGACATAAGCGTTTAAATGCAATATTCACATGTCTCCTTGAATAATGAAAATTTTTATGCTAAATTGATACTTTGTCAGATATATAAATACTGTTTGACAAAATACTAATTATCTAAAGACATGAAATTAGCAGTAGGTAAAATGTGATTGCGTATATACCGCACTGAATTTTTTAGTTATTCATACATTGTCGCATACTCTTGCATGCCTAATAACTATAATATCGATGGATTCTTCCTGGAATATGACCAGCTTTTGCACAGACAAGAGGAACTGAAGAGGCCCCGGTCAAATTCCGCTGATGAGGTTCGAGCCGGCAACCGCTCTACATCTACACATCGGCGTCTCTCTACATATTGTTAACCTAGCGCAGATCGATTACTACACAGTTTTGTTCGATTTTCCGCGCGATAAAATGACCCCTTTCAATCATAACTTGCATGAAAGGAAACCAAAATGCCATCTGCAGTCTATCGTAATGTTTTAATAATTAGCGCTTTTTTGTCCGGGTGTTCGAAAAAGGCTAATGAAATGTTTTCTTCACTTTAATTTGGCCGTTTAAGTTATCTTTCATATTTAATAATCATCTTAGGTTGGAAAATGAGTTTCCGTCACAAGTTTTATATATGCTTTTATTTCATATTTGTGGTGCTTAAGTTATAAATGTGAAAAAGCTGTACACAAAACAATAGAAAGAATACCAAATTACAGAGGAATAAACAAAAGTGAAAGAATGCTCTCTATTGATTATTTCAAGAAAACATTCATTACAATATGAATTCATGTATGCGCGAAAAGCTTATCCATGTTGGCAAGTGCAGTGAGATTTAAATCATGGAATATATGTGAATAAGGATGAGACACCGACGTTACTCCGTATTGGCCTATGTGGCAGATGACAAGCGTAGATCCCCGGCAAGGAAACAGGAGATGTGCCAAACGGCAGCGCACTTAGCACAACACCAAGCTGTGAATGAGTTAATCACTCGGGCAAATTAACCAGGCCTCATGATTATGAAACTAACAAATAGATGGGACAGATGGTGCGGTTGTTAACGCTCTGGACTACTAATCCGGAGGTCCCCGGTTCGAGTCGGGCCGGGGCACTGGAAATTTCAGAAACACTTCAGTGTTTCCCATCTAGCTAGAGCCGAACTGGTTAGAAACCAACAGGTAGTATCACGTGTATCGGGGCTATACACCGGGCATGTAAAAGAATCAAGGGTCTATTCGTAAAAGAGCTAGGGTCTGGTACCCGGATTCTCATGTATCTGCATCTGTCTCTCTTCAACCTGCGTCTGTCAAGAGTCTTGGCAAGTTCACTCACGGAGAAGTCCCAGGGTCGGCCGGGACTTGTTAACAATCAAAGAAAAAAAGGTTATCGGCGCTCAGTTAGTATATAGCGCATGATTTTTTTCTTAAATCTTAGGAGTCTGTACTTTAGTGGTCTACCCTAGCAAAAGTAAGTAAACTAGTAAGATAAAAAAAAACTGGCTTTAGCTAATTCAATTAAAACTTTTGATATTCAAAAGCTTATAAATTTATTTCATATGACAATAAATGAATTCTATAACTTTACATCTCTACAGTTTATTAACCCCTTCTCTTCAGCGCTTTATAAAGAATTTCTGAGTATTTAGTCAGTATAATTGCGTTCATTTGCACTATATGTCGAAATGTCGAAACAGTATGTTTCATAGATTCGAACCCGCATGCTGCTTGGACTTGAATTCTTCACGTAACCCACTCCACTGCGGATTTATCGTCGGTTATTAGCAAAGTATAAAAAGAATTATATTGCACCTACAATATCCGTGATCTTGCACTTACGGAAATTTATTTATTCGAAGAAATCGCTGAATATATATTCATGTAAAAGGTCAGATCAGGTTAATTTGTTCGCATAATACGTGTGTACCACGAATGAAAAAGTCGCTAGCTCTTCCACTCTTTCAGTGATTCGGTGTGGAGAACGATAAATAAAAAAAACAACGAGCGAAAACAAGTTATATGTTTTTTTTTAAAACAAGAGACTCGCATGGAAACTAGGGGTGGCGGATTTGATCTCGATCTCCACAAACAAAAGTTATTAGCTGTCTTAAAATTGAGATTTCATAAGCTGGTGCTTTACACCGAGAAAAAATACGTATGGTTATGAAAGGATGCGCCATCTTCTCGAAAACTCAAAGATACATACTAAGTTTGAAAACTTAAAATACACAAAGGAATGTAGACCTGTGTATACTTTAAATTGTATTCAGATGACGCACGGTGTGAATGGGGAATACAGACCCCGTTCAGGCGATACTTTCAGTGATGAGGTGAAAAAATACTTTTTACATTAACTGCTGATAAACTCGAATTAAATTTAACGTTATTATTTGACACTAACACATACTAATCACATACACGGGAATACTGAAAGATTGTATCAATGTTTCTACCTTTAGAAGTATTTGTAATTCATATTAAGTCGCCACTTGAGTATCTGAATTAATTCTATTAGAGTTGAAGGCATGACACCGTCTTTGTTACCATGTACATGACGGGAGGGTGAAAACCGATCTATAGAAAAGCACCGGTCAAAGATCTCATTAACATATAAATTGTTTCAGGCAGATAAAGATGTCTAGCTTTTGAAATATAGCCTATCCGGGTATATAAATTGCTTTATTGAAAACATGAGTCTGTTAGTAAACAGACTTATCCATGTGTAAAAAAGAAAACGTACAAAGTAACTCCAAGTACATCACAACGTCAAACTACGTTTTGGTAGGGGTGAATCTCGTGGAATTGTAAAAATAGTAAGCCGGTGACCCATCACTTTTTATCATATCAAATGAACAAAAATGATTTTTTATACCAGCATATCAAACGTATGCGTTTTTTCATCGAGCTGATATTTTATAACTCCAATTGTAGCAAAAATTTAAGCAAAACCTAATAGAATCTTCCGTTTTGACGTCACATAATCGCAACTACTATATCGGGCGTCGTAATATTTTCATCAAATTTATGTATATAAAGAACGTCTTAGAGAACGCATGTTGTCTTTTATTGACTACAAATATAGCATAAAAGCGCGGTGGAGAAAAACTCGAGGGAAAAAGATGAAATAGCGTGTGCAAAAAGTGACGGCCAGATAGAAAATGTTTGAGAAGATAACAACACGCATAGAAACCGTAAGAGATATCAAAACGAAATCGGGATTTCATCAGAAATAGCCAATGAGGCACAGTGTAGTAATTTCATGAGAAAATTGAACAAAATATTTGAGGGTGTGAATGTGCATGAAAAACACGTATGTTCCAGACATTGTAGATTAAGTGAAGACACCGATGTAATGATAGGTATTGCCAAGGTTGGTGAACACGTGATCAAATACGATGTT
>JAFMSR010000006.1:17646533-17727554 GCA_022818135.1 Saxidomus purpurata | reverse complement strand
GAGGTAATTAAGAAAATATCAGAGGAATATGTGTTTAAACCAGAGACTTGTCAAACCTTTTTTCACGAGCGTGTGTTTTTATGCTTAATTTTTTTTAAGTTTGCTGCAATAAAGCTAATATATTTGTTTACAGACGGTTTTACATTTACAATTCAAAACGTAGGTTTTAGATGTAAGTAATGCCGATTAAGACCAAAGAAAATGTTGTTTAAAAGAAACAAGACTGTAATGAGCACGAGACTTAAGAACGCCATAATTATACACCTCTAAATTCATGTCAAGCTTAGTATCTGAATTCGAAATCATTGCTAATTTATTTTATTTACATCTGCAATAAAATGGTTGACCCAACAAATACAGTAATTTGACATAGCTTCCATATGCTGATATGCATTTAAAGATATCAATATCTGTTAAACGATAGTGACGAAATTAAGCAGTGTTTGTGAAATCAGACTGCCAAGCATTTATATTCTATCTTTATATAAAAAAAAGAATTGGTGAGCTATGACGGTGAAGCGTGGAAATGGTTAAAATCATTACCTGATTTGATATAAGCGGTAATAGAATTTGTTTTATCATCATTATAATTAGGAATGGAAATTTCAGAGTGTCAAGTTTGTACACCAAGTGATATATGGCTTTTTTGATAAACCAAGTAGAACTGCTTGTTAAAACTTGACCCATGTCTTATGACAATGCACGTGCAATTTTGGTTTGTTTATGATTGCTCAAGAAATGAATGTTGCTTCCGAGGGTTTACCATATCAAAAATGACAATTTAAATAAATACAATACTTGTAACAGTAAACTCAGGTCAAATGATAAACTTGGCAAGTTGCACGAGGTGATAAACATAACCATTTTGTGGAAATATCATTTTGATTGATAAAGAAATGATAAACCACAGTCATGTAGGGCATCTTTTGATATATCTTCAGGTCATGAATTATATATTAGTTTCATTTTGATGTATCCATGTTTCTAGTAAAGATCAAGATGAGAATATCTGAATCATTGGGTCAGAACAGAAAAGTGTTGCATGTCTTTTTCATTCATCGCTTCCATTCCTCTTGCGAACATTTTTATACTTATGTTATGCAGCACCTCTTTGGGTATTTTGTCTATATGACCTTTAACCCAAATACTATGCCTCTACGGCGACCTATATATCGGAGAGCTGAAATAATCACGAAGACACTTTTTAATTTAGAAAATACTTGTTATTTATTGAGTCCAATGCATGAATGATGCTAACATGTACAATTCAAGAATACTATACTTATAAATTTCATGACATGTCTATTATTTTTTTAACAATATGTACAGTTGAACCTGTTTTTGTGGGTGTTTTACGTAGCCAGTTTTATTAACTATATGGCTGGATATTAAATACAGGTTCATCTATATTTTATAAAACTAAATGGGGAAATTTAGCTTGCTGTGAGAGGTACAATGTATAATTTTAGTGAGCATTTAATAGCTCGTATACACTTATTTTAGTTACCTATAAGATCCTAAGATATCAATAAGACAAATATACTTGAAACCTAATTTTTCAAATAATTATTTTACAATTGAAATACATGAAGATGAAAGTACAACATAAATCAACTTTTAAACATGAAGTTAAAAGTAAAAGAAGATCAAATATTACAAATAAGATGAAGTTAAAACATAACTCAAATATAAAAATGAAGATGCACATACCTGAAATAATCACGAAAACACTTTTTAATTTAGAAAATACTTGTTGTTTATTGAGTCCAATGCATGAATGATGCTTGTACCCTAGAAACAAGTATTTTTAAAGGTCTTAGTAATGTTTGGCTATGAAACTTCTGATTGGTCAGATACATATTTTGGCTCCGCCTGATAGCCATCTGATTGGTTCACCAATTCAGTTGCTCAGCCAATTGCTCAACGGATGCCAAAAAGAAGCCAAGGGTCCAAAGCTTGGAAGGTGTTAATTCATATCCTGCCTAATAATGATTTACTTATATCCTGTAGCTTTGATCATGATTAACATTAATCAGCTTTGAAAATGGTAAATGGCTTTTTGGTGATAAAATGTCTGGACTAGACAAAAGATGAAAAAGGGAGGCCATAAGGCAAAAACAACTGTGATAACAATCAAATTCCAGAAATTCTAAACTTCAGAATATTTAAGTTTTTTATTATTTTATGAATAAAGAGAAAAAGATCCAAAATCATTATTCAAAATTATGAAATTAAAAAATCCTTATCAAACTACAAATATTTTGATACTAAACATGATTATGAAATATCAAGTTTTTGTTAAATACATTGTATGCATTTTATGAAGTTAGAAGGTTTAAACTACAAGTTCCTATATTATCTCCCTTTTTATTTTCACTCTGTATTAATGACCTTGAAGATATTTACATTCATAGTGGGGCACAGGGTATAGATGTTTACATGTTCAAAGTATATTTATTATTGTATGCAGATGATATTATAATTTTTGCAATTGCAGCAGAATATACATTTGTTAGCAGATTATTGTAAAACTTGGAGGATGAAAGTAAATACTACAAAAACAAAAGTAATGATATTTCGAAAAGGTGGCACAGTTTACAGAAATCTTAAATTTTATTATGAAGATCAGGAAATTGAAATTGTTAATAAGTTTACATATTTGGGCATTGTTTTTACCAGTGGTGGTTCTTTAACTACAGCACAGGGTACACTTTCTGGTCAAGCACAGAAGGCTATATTTAGGTTAAACAAGTATTTGTATAAATTCACGTATATATCTCCAAAGCATAAGTTAGATCTTTTTGATAAGCTAGTCGCTCCGATATCGAACTATGGAAGTGAAGACTGCGGATTCTCAAAAAAATTGTCTATTTAAAGAGTTCATTTACAGTTTTGCAAGAACATACTTGGAGTTAAAAAGACCACACAGAATGATTTTATTTATGGTGAATTAGGTAGGGTAAATTTTAAGACTTTACACTATTACAATTTATTTTATGCTTTTCAGTGAAATACTGAAATATATCGGTGAAATAAAATTGGTATTTCACTGTTTCAAAGCAGTGAAAATATCAATTTTATTTTCACTGTTTTTGCCGAACTACTTTTTAACCACATTCTAAACAAAAGTCCCATAATTTCACACTTAGAATCTCCAGCTCGTCCTCCATACAAAAGTATCATACACATGATTGACAGTGAGTGATTAATTACGCTAAAATACTAAGCTTTATCCAATTTCTCACTTAGGAGATACATATTTCCCCTCATTTATCGGTGACAGAACATTAAATAAAATCGAAAAATGGCTGTAATTTTTTTATTTTTGATATAAACATAGGGTTGTTGATATTCATTTTCTTAGTTAGATCATTTTCTATCCATCTATAGCAATTTTAAATCAAAATTTGAGAAAAAGTTGATTTTCATTTTTTTTCACCAACATCCAATTTTCACAGTATTGTCGTAATATTTGTATGATCATGGTCTGAAACCTATAAATCACCTATAAAAAGTGGAAAACAACATCTACAGTCGCTCATTATTCACAAATGCATGAAATTGTGACAAATTTTGCACTTAGGTCAGCCCTGGACCGAGCATTTTTTAACGAATGAATACCTTTACTCCACGATTCATGGTGTGACGAAGTGCAGACTTATTTAATAAAAAACAATCAATTGAGGCCTATATGTAATGAATTGATGTTTCCTTTTTGTTGTATGATAAAGATAGATATGACTTCTTAAATACTTTTATCTGAAATAATCAAAATATTTTGAACTACTTTTGTTGCGTTTTCAGTAATGATGGTAGTAATCATTCTGGGGTTCTCCATGGGGAATAAGAAATGCTATAATTCCAAATTTTACTGAATATTTTGCCAAAAAAACATAAAATAAAAAGAAAATTTGTTTGTTTCACCGAAACAAACAAATATCCTCTATATCATAAAATACTGGATTAAAATATTGCAAACATGTGAAAATAAATATGTGTCATTAGTGTATAAAATACTCAAAAATGATTTAGACATTGCACCAAATAAATCAAACTGGTATTATTTTGTGAAAATTCTGTTAAGTACACTTGGTTTTTATGATGTGTGGTTGCAACAAAATGTCGGTAATACAAATATGTTCTTATCTATAGTTAAACAAAGGTTAAATGCATCAATTTAGACAGAATTGGCACAATAGACTAGAAAATTAAAGCAGAGCAGTATTTTATAGAAATATTTCGAATTTTAGATTTCAGCCTTATTTAGAATATTTTACAAATAAAAATTTTTGTCAATCATTAGTTAGGTTAAGAGTTTCCTCTCACAGGTTGCATATTGTAGCAGGTCGTTGGTCTAGACCTGTAGCTACACCAGTAAATGAAAGAATATGTCAATTTTGTAATGTCCTAGAAGATGAGTATCACTTCGTTATAGAATGCAACTTGTTCAGTGAATTAAGGCAAACATATATACCATCAAAATATTGGCGAAGACCTAATATGTATAAGTTTGTCAATTTATTGAATAATGATAACCAAATAATTGTGAGAAACCTCGGAATTTTTATATACAATGCTTTCAAAAAACGTACTGAACTTGTGTACGGAAATAATAATTAATTCATAATTGTAAAATCCAGTGCTATTATAATACTCCGGTATCTAAACATTTAACATCTGAATTATCAAAATCAGTTGATGTTGTTTTTTAAACGTATATATTTAGAATAGATTTATAATCGCCGGTTGGTTAACCTTTCTGTTTCGTTTCGTGAAAGGTTGACGTCAAAACTGGGCTGGAGTGAATATGAAATAACTGTTTGTATGTGAAATGTTCAAAATATTGTAAAACCTTCTCCACTTTGGTTAAATAACATTAAGTATCATGTCATATGTATTTACATTATTATTATTTGCTGTTCGCCATAAAATTTTGTATATGTATGCCTCATGGGCTTTTTAGCCTAATGGATTTACATGAAATAAATATAAATATATTATGCTGCATTATTTAATAAAAGTGTATGAAAAAATATGCATCATATTAATACTTAGATCATTTAAGTGAAAGAAATGCTGCCTTGTTTCACTAACAGACTCAGTTTTAATTCTTTAAAACAGGATTCAGTTTTTAAAAATTGTTTCTTAGTCGGTTAGATACTAGATACATTTTTATTGTAGTTTGGTCAGAAAATGAGATTAATCAGTTAACACCGGAACAAAGACAGAGCCTTCCAGACAATATGATTTGTTTGATCTGCTTGAAGAATGTACGTGACGCCGTCTTCCGTGGATGTGGGCACTTCCTTGTATGCAAATATTGCATGATGTTATACGTCCATTGCCCCATGTGCGATATCAAGATTAAAGCCTGGGATGGCGCTTCGTGGGACCTATAGTGATAAATAGGTATAATAGGACAACTAAAATTAGTGCTGGAGTTATTTGACAATAAATATTTATAAAGCTTAACATTTTTTCTAAAATATTTCTTACAAAAAATGCCAATCTACTTTGCATGTATATTCATCTTGTATAGATGCATTGAGTACTAATCTTGTACGTAAATGATACATAAAAATTACATTACATGTATCTGTATGTAATATTTCTAGCTCGAGCAATAACAAGATAGGGACGCTGGAGTTGGCTTCACAATCCGCCGCTTTAAGTTTTGCATACAAATTAACCATATATTAAGGCCATATCTCTCTACCTTTCCAGGAATTTAATTGTATATCTGTCTTTAGAAGAAGAACCATACCACCAATTTAGATGACGCTTCTATTCCTTATTCATTGCAGATACGGCTTGAAACTTTATGCAGGTATACAATGTCGATGAATCAGGTCATAGAACTATGTCCCATTACTCTTGTCTGAATTTCGACATGGCAATCCCTCAGCAACGTCCGACTCAGTAAAATAGTTGGATAAACTTTTGGATGTTGGCTGCAACAGTATTGGTATTTGAATGATATTTTTAAAACCTTTTAATTTTCACCATGTTAATTTATTTTATGTGGAATTGTTCACCTTCCGATTTTGATATCGACATTAATTATTGAAGGGGTTCTAATTGAAAACGCATTTATTAAATAGCGAACGGTGTAGATTAATTATGATTAAACGACAAAGCTCAATATTGGTCAGAAAGACATCACTTGCCGTCTGCACGGTGAGGGTTAAATTGATATTTTTAAGTTATTCAAATCTGCTGTAGATAAGGGATTTACTTTTGTGCCATACTTCTTTTTAGATTTTATAGAAGTGTTTGTTAAAAAAGTATATTGGTACTGACATAACTTTTTTTTATTTCACTATATGCATATATGTACAAATAATATCTTTTAACAATTATTCAATTATATTCTTTTAGAATGCAACACTGTATCGTGACATTGCATCACAATTACATGTATATTAAATCATTTCGGTTATCTTATTATATGACGCCATATGACATCATGATTTCTTTTCAACAAATTTCAGTGTTTTTCAATATATATTTTTTCATCACATCACTTCTGTATCACAACATATACAATCACATTTACATCAAATATCATCACAACAATAGAACAAGTAGGTGAATAACTAGCATGAAGTTTTCATCGGTATTTGACTTTATTTACTTAATTTATGCAGCAGTATTACAAGTGATCTCAATGTGAATTCTTAAAAGTACCATAAACGAAAAAAAAAACAACAAAAAAACACGCCAAGTTGGCGATACTTTCTGTTGTCGTTTTATGTTTGGTTTAAAATATTCTTTGCTAAGAAAATGGAAAATAAGAACACCAAATTTCTTAGGTAATATTTTGTATTCCTTTTATTAAACGATCCCGATTGACGCTATTTGAGACAAGTAGAGAATCCGTATAATGTTTTGTTTTCAGTAATAAATGAAGTTTTTTTGCTAGCGGCTGCTTTCATGAGATTTTTAATTCGTTACGGAATACTGACATAATTTCATGTACTAAAATTGACTTATATTTTTGATACATTATATATTTTTGTTCATTTTATTGTGCCATTATATTGTTGCCTTTTCAGCTCACCTGAGCACTTTGTGTTCAAAATGAGCTCTTGAGATCGCATGATGTCCTTCGTTCGTCTACGTACTGTCCTCTTTCGTCTGTCCACACTTAACATTGTTATCAATCTAGAGGCTACATTGGCCCCCAATCAAGAAATTTGGTCAAAATGTCTGCCTTGATGATCTCTGGGCCAGGTTCGAGACTGTGTCACATTCGGTCAAAGACTAGGTCAAAAGTTAAATTAAAGGAAAGCCTTGTTTACACTCTACAGGCTACATTCCAGTCATCATAAAAATTGGTCTGAATCTTTGCGCTGAGGAATCTTTGTGAACTTCGAAACACTTATGAATACTATAGAATCCACATTTTATACAAAATCATTATGAACGTTATTCAGAATGTATGTTTTAACGGACTCTATGTCAAGATAAAATCTGGGTAACATGGGATTAAAAACTATGTCACCTGGTCAAATAAGTGGAAAAAAACTTGTTAACACTATAGAAGCCACATTTTTCACCAAATTATCAAGAAAATTGGTCAGGATGCTTTTCATGATTAGCTCTAGTCATCTGTATTATAAGGCCGCGTTGGACTAAAAACTAGGTCACCAGGTCAAATAATACAAAAAGAACTTGTGAACACTCTAGTACTTACACTTTGCTGCCAGTCATCTTTAGAATTAGCCAGAATAATTGTTTTGATGAAATCTAGGTCAAGTACGAAACTTGGTCACGTTGGATCAAAACTTAGTTGTTCACTAGGTCAAGTTACAAACCAACGTTGTGAACACTTTGAATGCCACATTTAAAGTCCAATAATTAAAACATGGTCACACTGTATGGCTTTATGAACTCGAGGTCAATTGCGAAACTAATTTACGTAAGGTTAAAACTAGGTCACCAAGTGAAAGAATTTAAAGAACCATTGTGAACACGGTAGAAGCCACGTTGTGTGCCCGGTCACAGTGAAAATTTGGTTAATCACCTGTACGTCAAAGTTGAAACTGGGTCACGTTTGGTCAAAAACTAAGTCACTGTTTCAAATCATAGAAACACTTTGTGCATACCGTTTTTCGAGGAATGGTAGTCAGGTGAGCGATACAAGATCATCATGGCCCTCTTGTTGGTATATGGTAAATGTGTTTTCTTTTTTGAGTTGTCTATCGGACCATGTAATCACATGTCTGATCTTGCTACGATGTAGATATTCAGGGGAAGTATTAATGACATCTAAAGGGCAAAGAATTGCCTTTCAACCTGTTAAAAATCTTTGTTTCCAATGGAGAATTTTGAAAATTAGATGAATTGTTATGTGTTTCTAGCAGCCTGAAAAAATGTAAAGATAAAAGTCTAAAATTAAAAAGATAGATTTATCAACTTTTGCATAATCATTGTAATACTTATGAGATTTTATTATTTTCTGCGTCCAAACAAGACAAAGAAGTTGTTTCTTCAGGCATGCTGTTCAGAAAAGTGCTTCAGCAACTTTAATTATTCATCTGTGTTATGTAATGGACTTCATAGTAAACTACATTATTTTTTACACTGTAAAAGGCTATCGTACTTTTGCTTATTTTCATATAATTTTAAGATTATTGTGTACTATTTCTTTCTTTTTACAATATATAGTTTATGATTTTAGTGTGTAGTGCCTTTCTTACATAATTATTCTACACGTCTCAAGTTGTTCTTCTTCAGTTGTTTCATTTGGCGGAGGATTAAATTCACTGAATTTGCTTGTTTTGTATAAACTAATTTTGTGTTGATTATAACAGTACTTATGTCCTTGTAATGCACATATCCTTGTTACATAGCATTCTGTGATAGAAAAGATAAATGATTCCATGATTGTGATTGTTGAGATAAGAAATTCTAATAAAATGTTTTTCTATGGTAATTTGAATTATAGTTGTATATTATCATATACCCAAACACAATGTTACGATGTTGCAATGAGGTGTTGGCTTATTATTTTGCACTGGACATTAATGTTAAAATGCCGCTGCCTTATGGTAGAAACATTAATTTGAATATCCTGAGAAATACAAGGAATGTTAATGTATGCAAAGAAAGATAACGTCGGGTTCTTTGCTAATATCCGATAAACATGTTAAACTGGTTTCTCTTGTTGGTATTAGAAAATCACCTATTTACAGTGTTTTGAACTGCAACTCTATTCCGCCACTGCTGGCCTTTACTCAAGGCGGCTTCTCTTTAACCTTTTGATCAAAAGGCATCTCCTTATCTCAAGTGAGTGATCTACAGCTAGCTCTTACATAGTTTTGTGCAAGACTGGACCACGGTAAGTCAATGTCCCATAAAACTTTGGTCTGGTTTTACTAGTATCAAGGTCGAAGTTCCAAAAAACGATTTTTCTTGCCATTCTTTATTCTCCTGAATGACTATACTGATTTGATACACAATTGTTACAAGTGGTTATTCTAAGACAGCGTAGGAAATCTCAGTATGAGCAGTGTCAAAGTTACAGTTATTCAAAGTAGCGTTTCCCTGGTTAATACTTTGATTAACCTGTCGATAGACAATATTGACCATAAATGCACTACAAAACGCCCCACACTTTCTTTGGATTGTTTTCGCACCCTATGTGTTAAATAGGATGATTAGGGTATAGTAACAAAAAATTGTCCATTACGTTTTGTGGGTATGGTATATAAAAAAATTTTGATTCTACTTGTATAAAGAGTTATCAAAATTAAAGTAATAGAGTACTGTTTTCAAGAGTAATTACGTTATTTCGAAGAGCTATAGCCTCCAAGAAATGACGTAATTATTCGAGTAACCAGTACTTTATCTACCTTTTATATTTACAATCTGCTCAGTTGAAACGTTTTAACTGATTACAATTTTTGGAAAACTACTGCTTTGATTCTTTTGTACTAAATTGGATCAGTAGAGATCAAAGTCAAGGTCATTTCAAGGTCAATATCACCTAAAATTTATACAAATCATTAAACATCATATATAGTATTACTTATAATACATATAACTTATTTTTATCTGTAAAAAACTGTAGGAAAGGATTCCTTTATGGCACAAATTAACAAGTGTAAAAAAATGACTATTAGACATTACATCTGCCATAGCAATGTGGACTTTATAAGTGACTCCAAGTAGGCTTTGTACCAGACCTTCCTGTTTGTGTGACTGTTTGGTTACGATATATCTTTTTCAAAATACGTAGTAAATCAACAAATCCCATGATACACTGGAAGCATCTGTCTTTGAAACCAGTTTGCATGACAGTGTGCATTAATACTGGGAAGTCAAATCTTTGTCCATTATGAGCAACTAAACAAACACTGCTAAAATTCTCAAGACATGTACATAGTTTCAGCAAAGCTGCTTTGATGGGTATTGACTCCACAGCAGTTCCATTTAGTGACATTGTATCTGCACACATTGTAATGCCAGTATCTCGCTGGGCTTCTGTTGAAATTGGCACTTAAGGTTTAACATACATGTATATGTTCAGCTTTGCCCTGGACTGCGTATTAGCTGCTGCTATCTGTGTAATGTGAGGCACTACGCCACCCCGAACTGAAATACAGAAATTATTTCTGAATTTGATGATGTTTATATGACTGAATGATAAAAATATTGCATGAGATTACTGATGCAATGTGGTGAAAGAATCCAAGTGCTTACTAATCACACTCCAGTCCAACAAGCACCGTCATTATTAGAGCAAAAATACAGCGACCGTTTATTGAACATGTAACCTCTTGGGCAATAGACAGTTACCCTATTACTTAGTCAACATGCCTTACATATGCATGGTCCTTTAGCAAGCAAGCCTTTTTCAGTTACAAGGTTTTGTAATTAAAAAATGAATAACAGCTTTTACAGGATGATATGCAAGTAAGTACATACCAAGTTCAGATATTTCTACATAACCATTGGTAACATGTTTTTGTACATAGCATTATATGGGAATCATTTTACTATGTTCTAAACAAAATTATGATAGATAATAAAATTAAGCAATTTAAGTATACACTTGTAAATAATATCATTACTACAAATTTAAATCTTTTAACCTGGAAGATAAACTGTTTAAAACGCGAATCCATTATGTTACAATAACGTAGAAGACTATGATCACTTTTTTTTAGACTGCAGCCATCTTTCAGACTTTTGGATAATGATATTGGGTGATTTTACAAATGTGGTATTTCAAAATCCTTTAAAAATCTTGAAAAAATAGTTATAGGATATAAAATTGATATGACAGAATATCAAAGTATTATTATACTATCTAGTCTAATAGCTTATTGTATCTACAAAACGTATTTCATGAGTGAGCGCCGACAGAAATTCCATAATATGACTACAACATTATACATGTACTATGATTTATTGGTTGCACAAACCCATTAAGAGAATAAAAACAGAAAATAGCATTTTTAAATTTTTTTTTATAAAACAACTATCTACAAAGTTTTGCTGATATATGATATTCATTAAATATATGGACATTATCTACACCATACATTGTTTATGTACTTTACTTTCTTTATGTTGACTTTGATATTGTAATGTACTGTGCTAATAAACGGGTTGTCTTTTGACAATTCCAAAGAGAAAAAAAAGTTAATGTGACGGACGGACCGAGTGATCCCTATGTATTGCCTTTTCTCCGAAAGTGCTACACAAAAACTATTATTTAGGCTTCCACGTATATCCATAGTAAAGTACTGTGTCATGATTATGTGTAAAATTCCACACAGTCACTTTCATCATCTTTTGAACCTACTGCGACAACCAGCATAGAAAAACTGAAGAACTTTACAATTCTTTACTTATTTCACTACACTCTGGGTTAGTTATGAGCTGCAGTTTTAATCAAGTGGTTCTGGTGTAAAAGGGCTTTAGCACTCTTTATAAATCTTCTTCTCTTAATACCTGTAAATATTAAAGTGAAATAATGTTGAAACAGGTGGTTTACGAACCATCATTCCTAGAAAGACCAATACTAGACTTCCATCTTATGTTTGAAACCGCTAACATCAGGCTGGTAATGAAGGTAAAACCTCTGAACCCTTTCTCTGAGAGTTTGTTTTAGGGATTTCAAGCTTCTCAATCACTGAGGAAGTTATGACATCTGTAAACCAGCAGAAATTGATTGTGAGCTGTCAAGTTTTGTCACCATGGCAATACATCTGTTTTTCCTGATTGATCACTGTTGTAATGAAAGACTGTAGAAGATTCACGTTTGAGATTCGTAAAAATGATGTGAAGTTTTCATCTGCAATTCAGTGAAATAGCAACATTTATAATCTATAAAGAACCATAGAGGCATAGATTTATACATTTGTTTAGAACATAAATTATAAGACCAGTCTCAAAGCTCTCACATCTGATCAGAGGAAAGTGAACACAGTTTCATAACTGACCAATCAGAATCAAAGATCTATGATTGATTTAAGAGATGAAGTTAAAAACAAGGTTAGTTTAGTTTATACTCATTTATTTTAGCTCGAATGTGAAGAAAGCTTTGACTTATCACGTCACTCTCTAATGGAAAAATCAGTACTGGTGTCATACAAAGAGGTATGGTTGTGACCCCAGTGGGGCTTGAACCTGCAACCTCTGGGGTGAGCATTTGCTACAATACAAGGTCAACAATAGCAGAAAGGGTCAATTTTGACCTGGGGTCCTGATTTGAACAATCCGGCAGAGGTCCACAACATAATTTAACCATTAAAATATATAAGCTCTAACCCTCATGTTCAAGACGATTTTTACCCTACATAAGCCTATGTTCAATCAACTTTAAGTGACTGCTGAGCGACAGAGCGGGGTCAATTTTCATCAGGGGATCATGATTTGAACAATCTTGGTAGATGTCAACTAGGCACGCTTCATGCCACATATCTAAGCTCAAGGCCTTTTGGTTTCAGAGAAGTAGTTTTTCTATATAAGCCTATGTAAAATCAAGTGATCCCTAAGTTGGGTCAATTTTGACCAGGGGCCCATGATTTGAACAATTTTGGTAGAGGTCCACAATAAATGCCACATGCCAAGTACCTAAGCTCCAGAACTTGTAATTTCAGATAAGAAGATTTTAAAAGTTTTTCCTACATAAGCATATGTAAATTTAAATAACACCTGGCAAGACAGATATACTATGGATGGCAAACAGCGAGTGGTCCTAATAGCTCACCTGAGCTGAAAATGAAACCCTTGTTAAAACATGAGAGCTGCTTTCATATTGTATCAAGTTATGGTGAAGTAGATAATGTCTGTAGTGTTAAATATTTGTTATACCCAAGACTTTGAGTAGAGTGAGAATTCAAACATCATAGTAATGAACTATGCATTGATAGAAAATGCAAAATTTAATAGACATGGAATTATGACCCTGGAATTTATACCAACTTACTTGGTCTTTAACCAAAAGGTCTCTAGAATAAATTATGCCAATCATATTTTCTAAATGTTTCAGGGTGAAATTAAAAGGTGCAACCTGACTGGGCCTCCAACCTGAAACCCTTCTCTTACTGGACAAATGCTCTACTAATAGAGCTATCTGACCACTTACACAATGTACATATCTTCTCCTCTATCTATGATTTACCTTGATACCATGACACAAACATTTGAAAAGTTTAATCAACAATTCAACAGAACAATAAGTCTGTATTCGAGAAATATGATGACATTTTTATTCTGTAGTGTGCTTTTATCAATATCTGAATAACAAGTATAAATTTCCAGCAGACTTACCCTCCAGCAGTGTCAGAACAGGAATAATCTCTAACACAGAAGCTGATTGGTCGGTTTCTATCATGTGATCAACTTCTTCAACATATTGGCATAATCTGATTGGACAATGTTGGTACTCAACACACACCATGTGGCGCTCCAACAGGTTACCATGGTGATGCACAAAACCAACCTACATCAAGTAAACTTTATTTGTCTCGTTTCTAATGGAAAACAATCTATTACACTGACTACACAAGGTAGAAAAAATATTAGACTAACAATTTCTCATAAAGTCCAACTACTTACTACCTCCGAAACTGAGGATATGTTTATTCTATGGGCCTCTATGGCTTAGTGCAGGCCTAGATTCTATTTCTTGGCCTATTTAAAACCTGTTTGAACAATTTAAGCAGCAGAAAAATGTGGAAAATTATGTTAAAATTGTGTTAAGTAGATGTTGATTTTTCAAAATACTGTATTCGGCAATCTGACGCATATTCAACTGCAGGCCTCGTAAAATAGGACCGCAGCAGGAAACGCATCAAATACCAAGGAATTATGTACAATAAACTCTAATATCATAGCTATTTGTGACTAAAAAATCGTTTAAACATCGTAATTCATTGGTGTTAACCCTTTTCCGTTTCCTAAACAATGCATAACCTGGCATTTTTAGCACTTTTTACTAGTCCTCCACCAAGCCCGCAGAATAAACCGGTGCTGAAACTGACAGCAGTCATAATCCTGTAGTCTTAGTCGAAACATATGGCAAATGTATGTGTGTAGTAGATTAACAGCGACACAGCCTGGTGTTAAATTTTCGACTCCTAGGACTAAGTTCAAGAGTTCAAATCTAAAAACTTTACTTTAAGTTAATAAAGTTTCATATAACAGCTCCTTTCATTCAATCATATCAAATAAACACTTACTTCTCTAAAGCACCTGTAGAGAATATAGACAAGTCCTGCTGTAAATCTGCTCAAACATGTCCCCATCTCTATCACCACATAGTCAGAAGTCTTGCAATTCTAGAAAATATGCAAACATTTAAACATTTTGTTTTCAACAAATCCACTCTAAGCCTACTCTAGTAGATATTGCCTGCTGCAAGGAGACATTCAGTGGTCTGTGCAGTATCATCATGATCAGCATTGTTTGTTTGATGCTAGCATCCCTTTGAACACTTAATGGTACTGTCCTACATGAAAGATGGACCAGTCCACTTCAGATATTTAGAAAGGTAAGGGTTATAACCCTAACTCCCCCTCTTAATAAGACTGGACTAGCCCATCTTTTAATCTGACAAAAACATATTCATATACAGCTGCAGAGATATCATAACTGAGCCTTGCTGGCAAACAACCAACCTTGACATATTGTTCTAACCACACATCACGCCAAACACAGTCTCTTCATCTCAAGTATAAATTACTTTACTGTAACTATCACATAACTTGACATTTGACAGTGATAATTTTATCTGCATTTGCTATATGTTAAACAGTTATTGTTTTGGTGGCAAACAATTTCATTGGCGTAACATGGGCCAGTCAAACTAAGAATTCAAAGTCCCAACTTAAGACGGTCTTGAATTAACTTTTTTATACAAAAAAATAAAATTTACAAATTCAAGTATGCAAGAAATTGTATTTATTTAAATCCAGTACACATTCAACGCATGGATTTAGTTGCAGGCAATTTTAGTAGCTAGAAAAGTAAAGATTTTAGCTTTCAAAGCTTTGCAAAGCTCATCTGCTCTACCCTCTAAGTTCAGATCTGGGAAACCAACTCTCTCACTCCTGTGCAAACTGAGTCTTTTCAACAAGCATTCGCTAAAGCTATTCTTTAACACAAAAGTACAATCACATACCTTTAAAATATCCAGTATTGCAGACAGTAAGCCTCTTTGTTTATCCAGTTCCAATTTTTCACTAACAGTTCCTACACCTACTGCATAAAGTCTGACACTTGTGCCTTGCCTGACACCAGTACATTCTGCACACCCCTACAAATATACATCATAATTTCTCATGTCCGAGAAAAGTAACTGCACCATAAAAGTTTTGGTGAACTGCTTAGTAATTATCACATCCTGATGATTTTAATCACAGAAACTGATTGTTTATTGAAAAACTACATGTACACGTATATGAATTTTACATTTCAATTTGAATGACCCGTGAATTCATTATACTCTAATTTGGCAATTTTTGATGCTGTGAGTTTTACTAATTTGTAAATGCTGAGTTTAACGTCAATATAACTTAGAGATGTCCATGTTCGCACCAGAGACGATAAATATTTATACATAGGACTCACAATTTACGACATGAATGGAGATAGATTTATGCAGTGGTAGATAGAATAAAGAGAATATGATAATGTATTGAACTCTCATGTATTGAACTCTCAGTGCTGGCTGACTCCATTGTGGCAAGGTATCGATCCATTTGTAATCAATGTGTTTAAAAGAGCTAAGCCTAGCCAGGTTAACAAGTCTGGTTCTTTCTGTTTTAAAAAGCCAAAAGTGCAACTCGGCTTTAGGTAACATATACTATAACAACTTCAACAAGAGCTGTCACATGACAGCACGCTCGACTATTCGAAAGCTTGTTGGTAAAATGGGGTTTTTGTCTAAGAACAGGAGTATTGTGTAATTGTCTATAAGAATTAAGGTCAAAGATATGAAACTTGTTCAAAGACCTTTGTAAATCTATCCCGGTAACATGAAAACTTGAGTTTTAAAACTATACTTATAAAATTTCTTTATATTTACTTTACAGAGTCACATACATGTACACCATGGACACAGACTTTCCTGGACCATTCTGTGAATGTCACAGTATTTCTGTCAGACTGCTAAGAGAAGAAAATAACTTTCCACAGCTTGACACCATATCAAATGGGCTTGTTCTGGAATTGAGATCGTTCTATGACAAATCAGCTAAAACACAGAACAGTATCTACAATGTCTTGTGTGAAATAAACTCTGCATTTTGCATGTCCAATTCGCAGGCTGTACTTACCAAACTGTCACGTGTTCTTGAACAGAAAAAGAAACTAGTGAGTAAAAAAAAGGTTGCAGGCGTAAAGAATATCAAGGATTTCCTTGCAAAAGAGTTTGAACCACCGGGAACTGTAACTAAAAGTAAAACACACAGTACTGAACTGTTAGCACCTCAGCAGAATTCAGCCAGTATTACGCTTGATGACACAATTAACCAAATAAAGAATTCATTAAGACTCGATGATGATTCCAACAGAAACTCAACAAGTAGTTCTAGCACACACATTGGATCAAAAGTTCACTTGGATCACAATGTTAAAGATACAAATTTAATGAAATATCAGTTAAATAAATTAACCAAAAAGTGTAATGAACTTGACAAATCTATCTTAGCAAAACGTGAAGAAATACAAAACATAGATTCTAGACGTGGCCACTACTCTGTGCGTAATGTTAACAAACGAGATGAAAATGCAAAGAAGAATTTGCACACATTACGAGATTCACAACGCGCAATCCTAAAACAGGAAAAGCTACTCAAGAAAGCATCTGAACAAGTTTACAATGACAGACAAACAATAATAGAACTGAAGTCTCAGATTTCGAATCTGACTGAAGAACTACATTCAACAAGTGATAAGTTAGAGAATGAAAAATGTAAAAAACTGGCTGTTCAGAAAAGCAATAGCTATCTTAAAAATGAAATACAATCCTTGAGACTGAAACTAGCAGACAAGACGAACAGTATACAGGACACCACTTGCCTTGTTGAACGTGATCAAACAATTGAAACGCTTAATCATGTAGTGAAAGAAAAAGATACCTTAATTGAAAGACTTGAAAGTTTTGTAAAAGAATTAGAAAATGAAGTCATCCTTACAAAGAAGGAAGATGGTAGTTACAACAACAACACTAGATTGTGTGTCATGGAATTGGCAGGACTGGAAGTTGCAGTTGAAAAGGTATCTCCAGTAATACAGACTGTTTGCTATCATATGACTGGGAAAAAAACTTGAAAAGTCTGAGCTACCAAATCCGCATACTGTGCAAGCGATAGTAGATGAAGGGCATTATATTGCCAAAACATTCATTTCGCAAAGGTTAGATGATTGTGAAAATTGGGGTCTCGGGAGAGACGGTACCACTAGAAGAAAGCAAAAGATAGTTGATACATCTGTGACGTTGGATTCTGGTGACATTATTAGCTTAGGTTTCAATCATGTTCATAAGGAAAATGCAGTCACAATCAATGCCGTCACAAAAAATCATTTGAGTGAACTTGGTAGTTTACATGAAAACTTGCATGAGGATAATGCAGCCTCATTTGTAGCAAGATCACTTGAAAAGCTTTCGTTCACCATGAGTGACAGGGCTAGTAATGAAAAACTAGCGAATGAACTTTTAGATAATTGGAGAGATGATGTACTGAAGGAATTCACTGGGGACATACACGTTGTTCATCATTTCCACTGCATGGCCCATGTTCTCCTTGGCTTTCATAGCTATGCAACACCTGGTATAAAGGTACTAGAGAAAGAACTTACAGAAATTAGTGGACCAGTTGGGCGCGATGCTCTTCCTGTATTTAAATTCTGGAGCAAGAAGGAAACACTGGCAGAAAGAGCTGTTAGGACAACATCCGATGTGTTTGGCCCGTCTGGTGACCACCATGGATTGCGAGATAAATGGGATGCTCATTGTGCAGCAAATGGAGTGAAGTCTGTCATTGGAAATTACAAAGACAACAGATTCAACGGCATATTTGAAACTGCAGCTCAAGTCTTTCTCCACAAAACAGACTTCATCAAGATTCTGGAAAGTACAGAAACCCCCAACCTGAAGCTACAAGCTGTTAAGTCTGATCTTAGCTCAGATGTTGTGTGTGCACTTCTCCAGTGTTATGGACTGTTTTATGTGAAAGTGACTGGTCCATATTGGAACCTTGTGACGTCTGGAAATGTCAGCTATCTTCAGTTGTCCCCACATATCAACGAACTGAAGTTATTCCTGGAAAACTGTGTAGATAATCCAGCTCTTATTCTAAATAAAGAGATACACTGGTCTTCCACAGACCCATTAGAAATCAAAACAGTTCCACATCACCAGCGGTACACAGAGGTGTTGTTCACAATGCAGGAAGAGACAAGAGATTTGTTAATGAAAATAGTTGTGGTAATTGCTAGTGCCATGATACGCGTAATCAAAAAGCAGCTTGTTGACTTTCTTGATGGTGGAACATACTATGGGGAACAGGAAGAAAAAGAACATGAGTGAACAAAATTCACAATGGTCACCAACTTGGGTTGTGAGCACCATTTTGGTGATCTGGACAGCAGTCAGCGTCGCCGTCCAAGTGCAACCATGCACCATCATTCAAGTGTTCAACTTCTAAAACGAAATAGGAAAAAGATGTTCGACTGGCTAGGTGATATGACTGAAGACTATCGATCAGATTTGTTACAAACCGCAAGGAAAGGGGGACGTGAATTGCGAAAATCACACATCGAAAGTGAAAAAAGTGTTTTAAAAGATATTCACAATGAAATGGTAAACCCAAAACAAAAGAAACGAAAGGGACAAGCTCAGGAGAAGATAAAAAGCAAGCGCAGAAATGTGAAAGAAACTGATGTCACTGTGCTTGAGGATATTCCAATGCTAAATTTCAACCAAAATGAATATGTGGCCATTGCGTACCAAGATGGCTGGTACCCTGGGATAGTGGAAGAAATTAAAGACACTGAAATAGCCATTGTGAAATTCATGATACCCTGTAGGAAGCCAGGCTATTTCCAGTGGCCTGGTCGAGAAGACAAGCAAACTGTATGCAATAGGTTCCTGTTGCATAGAAATTTGATGCCAGACTGCGTAAACTCTGGAAGACAGTGGTTTATAAAAGAATTTGACCAAATACAGCAGAAGTTTGAAGATTTTAAATATGTGTACTTTTAAATAATGTGTTTCAGTCAGGGTCATATCATTTACCTGTTGCTTTGTGAAAAAAGAAACAGCAACTGAAAATGTGACAGAGAAGATGGAATTTTGTTTTAATGATTTTTATTCAAGTGAATTTACTGAAGTAACAAAGCATTAAATGTAATTTTATAATCTATGTGTTTGTGTAGAACTGTGATTTTATGAGAAGGGTCTTTTATTTTTATAATATTTAGAAGACAGATGAATTAATTTGATGTTGAATGATTGAATTGTTGCAAACTATCCATAAATGTTATTGTTCGAGGACAAAATTAAAAAAATGAATTGTGGAAATGTTTTTTTATGTCATTTTGTGTAAAATTCCTTTATTCTACAACAAATCTGATGGCAGAAATCAATTCTGCAGGAAAAATACCACTAGGGCACAAAGTTTGGTTAAGATATCTCAATTAGAACTAAAACTACAGAAGAATATATTATTGCTTTAATTTTTCGGTTCCGCGACCGCAAGCTTTTCTGTATTCTTTTTATATAGAGAAAATTTCACGAAAAAGCCGTCATTTTTCAACTTTCAGATTTGAATAACTTTAGTTCTAATTAAGATATTTGAAAAATCTAAACTGTTCTGAAAAGGTCTTTCCAAGGCCTTTCATTTGCAATTAATTGCATATCAATATGTTAACTTTCAAAAATTAGTCAGGGTTGCTAGTAAATGTACATTGCATTCAAAGCCTTACTCTGGATTCTGCAAGCCAACTGGAGGGAGGATGGGGGGATAATTTCAAAGAAATACATGACCTTGTATATTTGATCATGAATAATTTTGTAACTTTTCAAAATTGGTATGTATAGAATTAAAAAAGCATGACCGCTGCATGCTGCATAATTATTCTATGACATTTCCAAAGAAAGCCATTTTGAGTATTTCCATATTAGTCTGACAAAACTGTGACAAAATTCTAAGTTAAAAAGGGCATAAATATGTCAAAAATCAAAAACATTGGTGAAGATGTTGACAGTAAACATACATTTTAAGTTTCAAGTCAATACGTTCGATAGTATTCTATCTTTAACAAAAAATTCAAAGTTAAAAAGGGACACAAATCTATCAACAAGAGCTGTCACATGACAGCACGCTCGACTATTCGAAAGCTTGTTGGTAAAATGGGGTTTTTGTCTAAGAACAGGAGTATTGTGTAATTGTCTATAAGAATTAAGGTCAAAGATATGAAACTTGTTCAAAGACCTTTGTAAATGTACATTGCATTCAAAGCCTTACTCTGGATTCTGCAAGCCAACTGGAGGGAGGATGGGGGGGGGGGATAATTTCAAAGAAATACATGACCTTGTATATTTGATCATTGTAACTTTTCAAAATTGATATGTATAGAATTAAAAAAGCATGACCGCTTCATGCTGCATAATTATTCTATGACATTTCAAAAGAAAGCCATTTTGAGTATTTCCATTTTAGTCTGGAAAAACTGTGACAAAATTCTAAGTTAAAAAGGGCATAAATATGTCAAAAATCAAAAAATATTGGTGAAGATAGTGACAGTAAACATACATTTTAAGTTTCAAGTCAATTCGTTCGATAGTATTCTATCTTTAACAAAAAATTCAAAGTTACAAAGGGACACAAATCTATCAAAAATCAAAACAGAGTTATAGAGATTGTTTCCTCAGGTGTAGATGTTGATGGTAGACACATACTTTGAGTTTCAAGTCAATACCTTTGATAGTATTCAAGATATTTGAATTTAAAAAAAAACTTTAACCAAAAATTCTAAGTTAAAAAGGGGCATCAATCTGTCAAAAATCAAAACAGAGTTATGGGGATTGTTTCCTCAGGTGTAGATGTTGATGGTAGACACATACTTTGAGTTTCAAGTCAATACCTTTGATAGTATTCAAGATATTTGAATTTATAAAAAACTTTAACCAAAAATTCTAAGTTAAAAAGGGGCATAAATCTGTCAAAAATCAAAACAGAGTAATGCAGATTGTTTCCTCAGGTGCAGATGTTGATGGTAGACACATACTTTGAGTTTCAAGTCAATACCTTTGATAGTATTCAAGATATTTGAATTTATAAAAAACTTTAACCAAAATTTCTAAGTTAAAAAGGGGCATAAATCTGTCAAAAATCAAAACAGAGTTATGGGGATTGTTTCCTCAGGTGAAGATGTTGATGGTAAACATATAGTTTGAGTTTCAAGTCAATACCTTTGATAGTATTCAAGATATTTGACTTTATGAAAAACTTTAACCAACGCAGACGCCGACGCCGACGCTGGGGCGAGTGCAATAGTCTCCTTATTCTTCGAATAGTCGAGCTAAAAATCAAAACAGAGTTATGGAGATTGTTTCCTCAGGTGTAGATGTTGATGGTTGACACATACTTTGAGTTTCAAGTCAATACTTTTGATAGTATTCAAGATATTTGACTTTATAAAAAAACTTTAACCAACGCAGACGCCGACGCCGGGGCGAGTGCAATAGTCTCCTTATTCTTCGAATAGTCGAGCTAAAAATGCAACCAGGGATTTGACAGGTATTTTGTCATAGTCACAAGTGAAATTTGTAAAATTCAAGACTATCATACTTAATTTTCTTCAACAAGTTCAATACAAAATTCAAGCATAATTTCATTTGTAAACATCAACCATTTTGCATGTGACGAGATAAACCCACAGCTCAGAATCTATGACATATTACAAAGGTTGCATTTTTAAAGTTGCTAAGTATATTTAACCAAAGCATTGCAGTAACTGTATGGTAAATTCTCCATCACCACTATTCATGAGCATGAAAACCATACAGACCTTTACATAAGTAGTTCTTAAATCTTTTCCTCAAAGGGACTCAAGAGTGACTTGATCAGCTACAAGCTTTCTTCACAATTGAGCTAAAATAAATAAGTATAAACTAAAAGGGAAAGGAGTAATCATACAAAGATGTAGAGCTATTCTCCTGTAACATATTTACCTGCTTTGAAAGTTCTTCAAGGACAGGAGATCCACCCTTGACTAAAGTGCATGTAATCTTTGGGTTATCTTCTCCTGCAGTCATCTCACACAGAGTTTCCTCACCTGTAACATTTTTGCTTGAATTGTCCCCACTTGAAGATCCATGACATTTTTCAGGTTTATCACCACTGTTTTCATAAACAGAATTATCAAAGCTATCACAAGTTCTATGAATACTTCCATCACAAGTTGTATGAATACTTCCATTCATACTTTCAGTTTGAGTACAACTGAAACAAGTTCTATCAACATCACTACCACATCTGCATTCTGCATTTTCAGCTTTCTCAAAACCACAACTCCTGTCAGCTTGTTTGCAAACCAGCATTTCATTCTGTTGAAAATTCAATCCTGTCTTTGTCAAATTTTCATCTAGCCTACCAAAAGAACTTTGCTCTACATGTAAACTTTTCTCATCAACTTTCATACAACTCTTGTCAGTTAACTCTTTCATTTCACCACCTCTTTCACTACTGTCTAGTTCCACACAAAATTCTTCAACATTCTGCACATCCACACTGTTACAAGCACTGAGATCTTGTGTCTGTGGAATACTGGTTTGGTCAGTCATTGTTTGTAACATTTGCTTTCTTCCTCCACTGTAATACTGTATGGTTTCACACAACAGACCTTTCAACTTCTGTGCAATGTTTTGTACAAACTCTGTTTCTCTCTCCCTATGCAATGGAAGCCACTGAAACAGTAATAAAATTACAATATAAATACTGCAAATTAAAAAAAAAAGATCTGCTAAGACGTTATATATTTTATCTAAAATTTACCAAAACTATACTAAATTTAAAAGGCAGATACCAGAGTCCACAACAGCTATCGAGGTCTCAAAATTAGGTGGGACAGACTTTAGCAGCAAGGTCTGTTTACATTATATCACTGACCCAATTCTATGGTGGAGTATAAAGTTGCTGTCTTATAATCACAGTTTTCCTCACTCATTAAAGGTCATGGGTCTAAGCCCTGTTACCTATTCGACTCTTTACATGAGAAAATTGGCAGTTTTCTTAAAGAGGATGGGAATCTGGTACTGGCCCTTATTAGCAATAATGTTACAGTAAACTGCCAATCTGGACACCACACAACTGAAAGGTTGTTGAAACTGGCCTTTAACCCCAAATCACAACACAGAAATCATTCTGTCTACAATTTTCAAAACAAAATCTTTCACAGTTCATTTAAATTCTGCTAAGTCAGTAAAATTCTTGCTCATTTAAGCGAGTTAGAACAGATGACTTCTACTCCATTAATACTCCTCATCTAAATCCTGTTGGTACGATTTAGTAGAATGCACTGTGATATATAACTTTACCTGAGACTGTTTGATGATCTCATGCACCTGACTGAGATAGAATCCATGACAGAATCTCGAGCTCTGTATAGAGTCCACCGGTTTACCTCGAGTTGCCTCAAATGTCTCGACTTCCTCGTCGGAGAAGCTTTCACCTTGACACTATAAGAAAGAAAACAACCACAAAAATTGTTGTGCCTTTACTCACTATTAATAATTAACCTTCCATAAATAATACAGGCATTTTATAAAGAAACTATATAAGATAACAACATAATACATGTATGTCCTTCCATTTAAATTTACTGTTCCCCCCAAAAAATGCAAACTTCATAATATAACCAGTTTAAAATAAAATGCTTTATGTAGCAAAAATGTAAACTAAAATTCTCTAGATACATTCTATACATATGTTGTTCGAACATAAAACAAGAGCTGTCTCATGACAGCACGCTCAACAATTCGAAAGCTTGTCGGTAGAATGTTTTTATTTCTCACCTATGAGTTACATATTTCCGCGCATTTACCCATGTGAGATAAACTTATCTCACATCGCTTATCTCACATCGCTGCCGGACTATTTTTACATTAATTGTAAGCAGACATAAAAATAAAAAAATGACTGTAAAATTGTTATTTTTGAAATAAACATAGGGTTGTTGGTATTCATTTTCTTAGTTAGATCATTTTCTATCCATCTATAGCAGTTTTGAAGTAAAATTCCGAGAAAAAGTTGATTTTCATTTTTTCATCCCCATCCTGTATTTGCACTTATTCCTTCTTACTTGTGTAAAAATGCGATTTAAACGGTGAGAAAATAAATCTATCATGTCCATTGAGTTGTGGATAAGGAAATCCCACCCTCGGGTTGAGATACGTCAAAAAAAACTCGGCAAAGCCTCGTTTTTGGGACGCATCTCAACCCTCGGGTGGGATTTCCTTATCCACAACTCATGAACATGTTAGATTCACTTTGTCTAAGAACAGGTGTAATGTGTAATTGTCTATAAGAATTAAGGTCAAAGATATGAAACTTGTTCAAAGACCTTACTCTGGATTCTGTAAGCCAACTGAGGGGAGAAGGGGGGGTATAATTTCAAAGAAATACATGACTTTGTATATTTGATCAAGAATAACTTTGTAACGTTTCAAACTTGATAAGTATAAAATTAAAAAAGCATGACCGCTGCATGCTGCATAATTATTCTATGACATTTCAAATTAAAGTAAGCCATTTTGAGTATTTCCATATAATAGTCTGGTAAAAACTGTGACAAAATTCTATGTTAAAAAGGGGCATAAATATGTCAAAATTCAAAAACATTTGTGAAGATGTTGATAGTAAACATACATTTTAAGTTTCAAGTCAATACGTTTGATAGTATTCAAGATATTTGACTTTATAAAATCTTTTACCAAAAATTCTAAGTTAAAAAGGGACATAAATCTGTCAAAAAAATCAAAACAGAGTTATGGGGATTGTTTCCTCTGGTGTAAATGTTGATAGTAGACATATGTTTTGAGTTTCAACTCAATACCTTTGATAGTATTCAAGATATTTGACTTTATAAAAATCTTTAACAAAAAATTCTAAGTTAAAAAGGGGCATAAATCTAACAAAAATCAAAACAGAGTTATGGGGATTTTTTCCTCTGGTGTAAATGTTGATGATAAACATATAGTTTGAGTTTCAAGTCAATACCTTTGATAGTATTCAAGATATTTGAATTTATAAAACAATTTAACAAAATATTCTAAGTTAAAAAGGGGCATAAATCTGTCAAAAATCAGTATTCAAGATATTTGACTTTATAAAAAACTTTAACCAACGCAGACGCCGACGCCGGGGCGAGTGCAATAGCCTCCTTATTCTTCGAAAAGTCGAGCTAAAAATGTTTGGTTAACACACCTTGGAAGCTCTGATTTGTTTTTCATACCATCTTCCTATGATAGTCTACATGTTTGTGAAGTTTTATTGAAATCCCGAAACAAGACAAACATTTTGGCTGACAATACACACAAAATAAATGCACAAACAAACAGTGTGATTTCAATATATACTATCTCCCTTAGAACATCTGAACTGTCAACTGGAGAATCTACCTGAATCCATAGTGAATTGTCTTCCCTGTCTACCTCTTCTTCATATGTCTCAATTTTGTTTATCTTCTGTTGCCATGGCAATGTAGATAATTCTTGCCTTTCACAGAAGCTGCCAGTAAATTTGCCCTCTAGTTTCACTTTTGAAGCAAACTCCAAACTTCTATTTGAACCAGGCTTTCTTCCCTGAAATTTAATACAGTTCACATTTACTGTACATATACATGTAATATCTTTCCAGCAATGCCATTCCATCTAACATTGACACATGTATGAATTTTAATAAAAGTCCTGTAAGATTCAGCCTAACTTCAGAAAGAAAAGAAAAAAAATTTGCCAAACTTTGCCTTTTTTTAAGGGAGCAGGCATTGGTCTGAATATTATTTTTCAAATGATTCTTTGTACAACAATGCCTCCCTCAGCCGAAAACAAGAAGATTTGCAACTTTGACAGACTATTCCTTCAGGAATAGTCTGCACAATTCTACTAACACAAGCTAAATATGAGGTATGATGTTTGTAAAGTCCTGGCACAATAAATTGAAGTCTGGAAATTTAAATATCTATAAACAAGTTACCTTTGAGAGTTTCATTATTCTACTGGCATGTGACAATGACTTCATGTCATATCTATTGAAGAAACATTCCCTACAATAATCTTTCTGCTCCTCGACCTTTGACCTCTCCTCTTCAGTCATGACCTTGAAAAGGTCAAGGTTACGCTGAATGGCAGACATCTGACAGTCTTTGAAGAATTGTACACACTGAGTATGCTGCTGTAGGAATGATTCTGGAATGTCATCTCTAGCAAACAGGCATCCATCTGGTTCATTTACACCTACATGAATATTTATTAGTAATCACATAACAAGACCTGTTTGTAAAACATAAATGTCCCCCCCCCTGATGCAATCAGTAATGTAGAAAAAGTCGAACTATACATGGAACCATTTTTAAAGTAAAAGTCACTGTGAAATTGGCGCAAGACCTAATAACCTAAAAATGGATAGGGGTCAGCCACTGGTAATGACAAATCAAGCTTGAAAAATGTATGCTGAATGGTTCTTAGTTTATACTAATTCATTTTAGCTCGATTGTGAAGAAAGCTTGCAGCTTATTGATTCACTACCCAGTCTGCTTCCTGGAAAAACCAGTACTGGTGTCATGGAAGGTGGTACGGTTGTGATCCCTCATGAATATTCAACAACAATTACTGTAATACACCTACATGTATTCAGAATGAAATGCGGATTAGAGGACAGCAGTTGAAAGTGTAGAACACATCTGGATCATCTGGTGCTATGGTGAGCTCAAACAAATGTCCCCAGTCTGAAATACCAGTCTCACTCCTATTTAATGACAATCTAGGTCCATAGGTTAATCCAGTAACTGCAAGAGCTTGCTACATTTCAAATGTACATCATCTTTGATACCTACCAAAGTAAACTGGTGTTGTAGTCTTTAGGAAGTCTTCACAGTATTCTCTCCCTTTGAATCCAAGACCAATCACATATACCTCAGAGTTACCTCCCTTACTTGTACAAGGCTTAAACACTTCAACCTGTAATGGAGCAAAGCTAATGTTACCGATAAATGACCACTAACGAAAGCATGCCAACCAAAAAACCCAGTAAAATATTTTTGTACTTCTGAAAAATAAATTGACTATCTGTCTTCTACACTTGGGTCTTTAGACAGTAGGAAAAATGTTAACGCTGAATTCCTTTATTTCATAGCATCAAGAACGGTTTGCACATGTGTGTCAGTTATGCCAGGGTAGAGTTTCAAACCACTAACCGAGAGACTGAGGCTTCAAATCCCATTGGTGGAATCTAACAGTGATTTCATATTCCCTATCGGTACTTTCATGGCATGTATTCATCAGACCTCTAGGAAGCTGATTTAATTAGTATTGATCGTGAGAACTTACATCTGTAACAGATAAATAAAAGTTCAAGATTTAACACAAAATTTAAATTTATAGATACTTACCTTATCAAATACAGAGTTGAGGACATACATCAAGCTAATGGCTTTGCATTCAAACATGGTGAACATTTTGACAACAAGTGTACCCCCTGGTGACAAGATATGTAGAGCTGTAAGAACCTCACAGTGCTGCAGACGAGAAACAACGTTCTCCTGCTCGGCTGGGTCGCCTTGACAATCTATACTTCCGTCTGCTGTCACCTACATGCACATAACGGTACACAATAAATAGAGTTTGCTAAAACAAAAAGCCAATCTTTGACGTAGAAATGTTTGTTGAATATGATGAAAATGATGAGATATTTACTAAACAATCATAATTGTGAGCAGTTTCAGAAACACTTCTGTATAAGCAAATACACTGTTAAATTGACAGACCACAACTGCATGGATACACCATGACAAGACTGCAGTAATACATGTGGATCATTATTACTGTAAATTGCATGGTCAGGCTGGCATGATCAGACTTGATGGACAGACTTTAATCAGATTCCTAGGATAGACCATGATCAGACTTGGTGGTCATACCATGATCAGACTTCATGGATAGAGTATAGACCACACTCACATTGCATGGATAGACAATGATGACTACATGGACACACCATGATCTTATTTTATGGAAAGACTATGATCAAGCCTTATGGATAAACCATGATCAGGTTCCATGGATAGACTATGATCAGACAGTAACCAGACTGTATCAATATGTAGGTAACCATAGTTTTTGTCACAAAGGTAGAAAATTCTGCAGCACGTCTTTCTACCAGTACACTAAAATATTCATTTTTTTCTTGAATGGGATCAATAATACCATAAACTCATACCAAATCCACTTTGACATTGACCAGTCTGTCCTTCAACCCTTTTAGATTCGCATCTGACATCAGATTTCCTGTGCCATCTTCTCCAAAGTACCAGTTACCATAGCTACAGCGTATAAACCTGTCCTCATCAATCATCTGCCCGATGTTGTTACCCTCGTAGTACGGGTTTAATGTTGTAGCGAGCCACTGCCAATCTCCCTCATAATCTGGTAAGTATGATTTATTTCTCAATATAACATGTATAAAGGTAACTATGAAATAGATCCAATCTTTAAATTTCAGAGGTTGGCATACAATGACTTTTTGGAGGTTCTTCTAGCGCTAGCTCCTGAACTTAAGGGTCAAATGGAATGTAACAGTGTTGATTTTGCCCAGTTCTACATTTTACTGCTTCTAGCAAACAATAAAAGCATTCTACATGTTCACAGTTAACTTATATGTACTACAGGGGACCCTGTGTTTATCATAATCAGTCACCCAACATCAAAATGTGCCGGTTGAATACTTAATTTAATCATTGATACTCAAAAATTCAAACCAACATGGGCAAATGTTGAATACCCGCTTCAACTCATAATGGAATACTTTAATCAAACTACTGATTCATAAACAAAAACAATCAGACACCTAAAAGGAGCTTGTTCTAGGAATTTCCTATGTGGACTAATCACAAGCAGTGTTACAACTGACATATGAAATATTAAGTTAACATATTCAATTTGCTGGTTTCTTGACAAAAACATTTCAACTCCAGAATCAGTGAACACAAACTTGTTGAAAGTTTTATAACAAATTAACTCTTGTATACTTACTATGTGTGAATAGGTAATGATTCAAACTGGTAAGGAAGGCGCCCGGTGCTTCACACAGGTGAGCTGTAACAAACAACTTCTTCTCCTCAATCTTTAAATATGTTGATGCAATCTCATAGAATTTACACCATGCCTGTGTACACAACTCCGGCCGCACTTGATGTCGAATTTCAGGAGCAATATTCCCCGCTAAATTTACAAGTCTCGTATGCTCGTGCCATGTAATCATATCTTTATCATTCAACTGATTTTTCAATATGTTCAACTCAGACTTCATTGACATTAATTCTTTTATCTGCCATTCTGGACATAAGCATTTCTTCTTAAAGCTGGCCTTAAAACTATAGTCCTTCATTATTTCATAACTGAATTTCTTTTCAAAAAGTCTTTCCATGGCATTTTGAATGTTGCTTGGCAGCTTGGATCTATGATCTGAGACTCTCCTCTTCCTTTTGTGAGACGAAACTTCCAGAAATCCCATGTCCATCTTGCTAGTATTGACTACCTGCAAAACATGTTCACATTTTAGAAATGGGCACATTTCTATCAGACTTATTTGTTTACCACTAAAGTCTTATGTAGCCTAATTCATTCAGTTTTACAGTCTGACCCGTTTATGGACCTGGTATTTATAAGGAAGTGGCTGCTTGTCCGGTAACCGGACGGCTAGACATTTTTCTCGGACGAGCAGCCTATACTATTATGCTTGGCTAGTCGTCCGGTACTCAATTTCTTTGTATATGAGTTCATCTTGATGAATGTAAGGGCAATAGTAAAGCCAAAAAAAACAGTGTTATATGTATTGTATACCTTTACCTTTCCTATGACATTGGTTTGTTTTAAGTGAGTGTTTTTTTCTGCATTTCATCGAGATATGAACTGTCCGAATCTAAAATTAGCGATTTTTGCAGATTTAGGATCCGGGTACAATATTACTTGCCAATAAAATGGATAATAAGAGAATCATAGAATGCTGTGTGTGTAAGATTTTTTTTAACTACAACAGTAGTTGTGACTGAAGTGAAATGGAATGTGTTGTTAAGTTTGGTTGCAGACTTAGAGAGACAGGGTTCGCCGCAGAAATAATTTAAAGAGTAGGGGAATTTTATGGGGGTGGGTATGGGGGGGGGGTACCCCCTTTTTGCGAAAATTCTAGTTTAAATCAGCATTTGTAGACCTCATTTCCTGCATTTTAAGATCTTCTTTACCAAGTTTCTTTGGGTAATTTATTTTAACAATTTAAACAAAAAATACTAACATTTTCATTTTTAATCAAAACAATCCCATTATTAATCATCATTCACAATCACATACAGGGGTTCCACTAGCCCTTGAAAGTCAAGGGTCTCTTAGATAACTCTTACGAGACTATCGCAATTACTGAAATATTGAAGTTAGCTTCAAAACACATTTTTTCCTGATGATACCAAAATAGGTTCAAATACTTTAGTATGCTGATTCCCTCAGTTATAAGGCTGAATTCAATGTGCATTTGTTCAGGGAATGAAATCGTCAATAACAAAGTTTTTTTTTAACAAGTTCGAGCGAAAAACAAAGGCGTTTGTTAAACTTGGCATCTTTGAATAATCAGAACTTATATAATAAGTTATTACTAAGCGCTAACAAACCTCAATTAAAACTATTTCAAACGGTTTTAATTACCATGCTAAAATAGCTAATTTTGGGTTCGAGAATAAATCCCGAGACTACTTCTACATGCATGATATGGAAATTATTTTTTGAAATGAACAAACCAATGTCATAGGATTTTGTGCTTTACTACTGCTCTTACTTTCAAGATGAACTCATATACATGTACAAAGAAAGTGATTACCAGACGACTAGCCTGGCATACTAGTATAGGCTGCTCACCCGGTTACCGGACGACTAGAAAAATGTCTAGCCGTCTGGTTACCGGACGAGCAGCCACTTCCTATTTATAATGTACCCCAGAGTGGTACATCTAATGTTAACTGTAAAGTACGGTTGTGGCCCCAGTAGGGCTCCAACTCGCAACCTCCGGGATGAGCGGCTGACAACTTAACCTCTACACCACTGCCCCCCATACTTCCTCATATGACACCAGTACTGGTTTTTCCAGGAAGCGGACACAAGAGTGACTCAAGCATTCTGGACCTACACCAGGCAGCTTTGACCATCATAGATTTATTGTAAATTCAATTCTATGATTATAAACTAATGGTAGGCAGTCGTCACCTTTAATTTTCATTCTTGGATTTTACACATTTTAAAATTAAGAGAAAACTTCAACATCCATCCGAAAACATCTACCGTCGCATACTAGTAAAGTTGGTAATGTTTTCAACCGCAATGGTTTTAAAGAAACCGGAGAAAGTCGGTAATTTGCAGCAATTATGCCACAAATAGTTAGTTTTAACATCTATAGAGCAGTAGAAGTTAAAATCATACTGGATTTTTAGAACAAAATGTAAATGTAAATGTTCAAACTCCCCGCAGTGGTTATATCCCCTTACACTGTAAGTTACAGTAGACAGACCAGAACAGTAGACGGACACTTTTTCCGGAAACCTACTTGTTGTGTCAAATCTGTTGCGATTCAGATCATCCGGTCTTCATATCTATTCAGATAAGTCCTTGCACTAAATTTTACAGAAAGTTTTGCGCGTAAACAACGCACTGCGCATGCGCAATGTAGCTCTGCACGAGGTACAGTCACGGCCTTTAGAATTCAAACGATTTGACCAGTACGCGGACACCCTCTTGAGGGAAGAAAACTAAATGAAACGAGGAGTCTAGACCCTTGAAAAGATTTGTTAATTATTCTTTTTTAAAAATTCAAGTGTTTATTTATTGAAAAAAAAAAATTTCGTCCGTTTGATTTAAAAGTCAAATGAGGTAAGCCATGGAAATAGAGTGCGTAGTGCGTCGTCGTATGTGTGCATACTTAAACTGCTCCATCATCCATCTTCCCCATGAATTTTAATTCTACGTCCAGGAAAGTAAAAAAAACCTGTTAATTTATGGATTATTGTTTTTTTCTTGAACTTGAACTATGCATCCAACAAATCAAAAGATGAAGAAAAACTTTGGAGTGTAACTGTGCAGATACACCTTAATGATCGTCATGCAGTTCACAATTGACGCCACATTTATGGCTTTGTCATGAAATTTTTATACAATTTCTTAAAAGAGTTATCATCATTAAAAACTTCGAATTTTCATATAATGGGGTTATTTTTAACCCGATCGTTGTTATTATTATCACTATATATGCGAAAAATATGATTTGTTCACATTTACCTTTTGGGTTCCTCTCTTTTTGTTTGTTTGCCAGTTGAAAATCGGGAAATGTAAGAATACATTTATTATACCGAAAGAAGAACTGATTCTGTACGAATAAAATTATGTAATATCGAAATAATGCAAGAAAGATTCTTTGATTTAGAAAACGCCGAAAACGGAAGTGTCTGCGTGCGTACTGGTCCGCGGTAGGGGGCCTATTAGACCTGACCAGCGCACTTGCACTCGCACACGTAAATGTAAACGTACAACGTACAACTGCCTAATTTCGGGGGTGATCTCAAACGATTCTAGTATCATAGGAAATCTTGGTTACGTTCAGTATTAAAAAGTCTTCATCATTATGTAATACCATTCACTATTATACTAATAATAGTTATTACTATCGTGTACTGTAGAACTAATACAAGATTAAACATATACACCATCATCTTAATCATCATGAAAAAATTCATCCTTGCAATAAATTAATCAATAATCAGTTTCATCACAATCGTCGTTTTCATGAGAGTCATTGTCCTATCAACATCAGTTGTAACATTATGAAAAAAAAAAATGATGTCCCCAACACAGGTTTTCAATGGTTCCGGGAAAAAATCTAGATTTAGAAAAAAAATCTTCAAGTGACCTTTACAAAAAAACGACAACAGTGATATGACCAAAAAATATGAGAATTTAAAAAATACATTGATACCCCGCCCCCTCAAAGAAAATCTATTATTAAGTTTAAAGAAAAAACATATATAAAATTACAATGACCTTGAACCCCGCACCCAGAAAATGTTGTTTTTTTTCAGAACAATTTTAGAATTTAAAAAATCTTTTTAGTAACAATGACATTGACCCCGAAAATATATATTTTTAGAACAATTTAAAAACAATCGTTTTTCAATAACAGTGACCTTGACCTAGAATCTCGTTACCTAAATGCAATGCAAATCTCCACATAAGCTACCTACACACTGATTTTCATTGTAATTCGTCACTCCGAGTATAGCCTGAGTTATCGATTGGAATCTTATTTTCTATTTCTTTAACAGTGACACTGACTTTGATTTTAGTGACCCAAAATCCAAGCTTCCTCTCAACACAGTCTTCCTACACACCAAGTTTGATTGCAATTGTCACTCCTACCTCGAGTTATTGAGCGGAAACCATTTTTCTATTTTTAGTAAGAGTGACCTTGACCTTGAGCATAGAGCAATTAATGCAATCGCAAACTTCCTCTCTACGCAAGCTACATAGCACCAAGATTCATTGCAATTGGTCACTCATAACTAAAGTTATTGAGCGGAAACAAAATGTCTGACAACCTACCGCCCGCCCGACATACGACAACGCCATTGTAATTACCAGGTTTTAAGAAAAAACCTGGTTAATAATAATTTCTTATTCTAGATTTCTCTCGGTACGATTGAAAACATGTGTTGGGGACATTTTTTGTTTTATTCTAATAATGTTACAACTGATGTTGATGGGGAATGACTCTCATGAAAACGACGATTGTGATGAAACTGATTAAATTATTGATTCATTTAATTGCAAGGATGAATCTCTTCATGATGATAATGATGACGGTGTATATGTTCAATCTTGTATTAGTTCTACAGTTCACGAATAGTAATGATTATTATGAAAATAATAGTGATATTATATAATGATGAAGACTTTTTAATAATAAACGTAACCAAGATTTCATATGATACTAGAATCGTTTGAGATCACCCCCGAAATTAGGCAGGTGTACGTTGTACGTTTACATTTCCGTGTGCGAGTGCGAGTGCGCTGGTCAGGTCTATTAGACCTGACCAGTGTAACTGCAAACGTACATGTACATGTAAACGTACTCTGTACTTGAACAATATGTTGAGGGACCATCTCAAGTTAGAACAACAATGCAATGTTATGTCAAATTGAGTTGTTTACGATGGACAATCATACCAATGCAAATATAGACAATTAATGGTAATTTATCACGTGGGTGTCTCCGGACCGTGCTATTGCATGTTTAACAATTATCAATTTGCAGTTACTAGTGCGTTTGTTAAGTTTTTTGTACATCATTTGTTCATCTTAGGGCCGTCTGTTTTATTTTTTGCAGTCCGTATATGGAGTCATTAGCGGATGTCGGTTAGGGTATATTATGTCACAAAGCGAAACATATTCATCAAGAAGTGGAAATACTTGATCTCCAATTTTTGTCATTAGGTTAAACTGGTACTGTTGAGGATAATGGTGGTGATGATCGTTATGGTAATGAATGTTGATAGTATGACAATGATGATATAGCTGATGACGACGACGACGACTATGATGATGATGATGATTATTATTATTATTACTAACCAGGTTTTTAGAAAAAACTTGGTTAGTAATAATAATAATAATCATCATCATTATCATAGAATGGCGTTGTCTTATGCCGGGCATGTGGGTGGTCTGCTCAATAACTTTAGTTAAGAGCGACCAATTGCAATGAATCTTAGTGCGTGTGCAGCTTGAGTGGAGTGGAAGTTTGCGATTGCATTAACGGCTCTAGGCCCAAGGTCAAGTCCACTGTCACTAAAAATAGAGAAATGGTTTCCGTTCAATATCTCGAGTTAGGAGTAACCAATTGCAATGGATCTTGGTGTGCAGTAGCTTGCGTGGACTGAAAGTTTGCGACTGCATTAAGGGTCACTAAGCTCAAGGTCAAGATCACTGTTACTAAGAATAGAAAAATGGTTTCCGCTCAAAAAACTCGAGTTAGGAGTGACCAATTGCAATCAAACCTGGTATTTAGGTAGCTTGAGTGGAGAGGAAGCTTGGAATTGCATTTTGGGTCACTCAAATCAAAGTCAGATTAGGAGTGACAAATTACAATGAAAGTCAGTGTGTAGGTAACTTCCGTGGAGATTTGGATTGCATTTGAGGTAACTAGGGTCTAGGTCAAGGTCAGTGTTCTTTAAATAGATTGTTTTTAAATTCTAAAAATATTGGGTGGGGGGCAGGGGTCAACGTCATTCTTACTAAAAAGGTTTTTTTTTTTCTGAAAAAAATAGATAAAGAGGGGGGTCAAGGTACTGTATAGATATATATTTTAATATTAAAAACAACATTTTTATAGGGGCGGGGGGGGGGGGGTGTCAGTATATTTTTTATTCTCATTTTTTTGGTCATAATATTGTTGTTTTTTTTGGTCAAGGTCACTTGAAGATTTTTTTTCTAATTCTAGATTATTTTCTCCCGGTTTCATTGAAAACCTTGTTTTAGCGGCCTTACTGGTATTATTTTTATGATGGCACCACTGCTGTTGATGAGACAATGACCATCATGAAAACAATAATTTTGATTAAACTAATTATTCATTAATTTAATTGCAAGGATGAATATCTTCAGGATGATTATAATGATGGTGTATATGTTCAATTAATTTTGTATTAGTTCTACAGTAAGCGCTAGTAATGACGAGTGTTAGGATAATTGTGAATGGTCTGATATAATGATGAAGAATTTTTAATAATGAACGTAACAAAGATTTCATACGATACTAGAATCGTTTGAGATCACCCCCGAAATTAGGCAGTTGTACGTTGTACGTTTACATTTACGTGTGCGAGTACGAGTGCGCTGGTCAAGTCAATGAAATACTGATTACCGAAAACAACCAAAACCAAATGAAATTACCACAATAATAAAAATACAGACACCTCATCTCGATCAGTAAATGCACTGTTGTGAAGCTCGTACACAAGAATGTTAAATTAAACGTAGGCTACAATTGTTGCATGATTGTTTCTGTCAAATAAACAGTAAATATATTCATTGACAAGGTCTTTCATACAGTATTATTTGAAAGACCTTGATATATTTAAAATCATAGTAGGTCTAGATATATACCCTACAGTTTAAACCATTTAAAAAACTTTCGCCATTTTAACTTAAATACTTTAAAATACTTTAAAAAATTGTAACAGAGAATGAAATATTAAACAGTTCCTAAACAACAGTTCCAACACAAGAGACAACAGTTTAAGTCCAAGAATACGTCGTTACAAACTGTATATACTCTTCTTTATAATGAGGACATAAAACATATCTTCCTTCGTAATGTAACTCCCTTGGTCTCTGTGCAGTATCAGGTAGACCAAATGCCCAAAAGTAGGCCCTTTTATCACATTGTGCCAGTTTGTAAATAATAGAGACACAGACTCAGTAATTTACATTGGCTGAAAAAGATGGCAAACACAGCATTTTCCTTCATCACGTGGGATTAGGCCTATAGTAGATTTATTTCAGTTCATATAAAAAAGACAAAACTTTAAAACACATTTGTAATGTTCTACCTACAGGAGCGTGTTTACAACGGCATACTATATATATGGACCGTTTCGTGGTGCATTTTCGCGTGCGGGAATTGTTTGGAACCAAGTGCCTTATTTGATGATTTTTTTTATTATTATTTTTATGAAAATTGGATAAACAATGGAATCGGTATGTTTCTATGTGCATTTTTACGATTATTCTCGTCTTTGTATTTAACTGTTTATCTTAGTTTATACCTTAAGCTCCTGTACTGTTATAGCGCCAATTAATTGCAAAGTATATGATATTTGTCAATGTAAAATGAATAAATGTACAGCACGAGAAACAACGGATGAACTTAGTAATGATTTCTTCTCAGAGATTTCTTTAATATATGTGTTTTAACAACCAGTCTCTATGCGACAGGGACCATTTATAGTTTTCCTAACCGTCGCTTCTAGGGAGGAACATCCTCCGTAAGAAATGCGAACGGTTTCTCACATAAAGAGACATGGTCAGTAGGAGGGCTCGAACACATGACCATGACCCTAAATGAGAGGTTACAGTGGTTTCAAGTCAATGACTCTAACCACTCGACCACGAAGACGACCGCCCTTTCCAGACTTTTCTGCGCCAGGTTTCTTTAATTCGCCTACGTTCATTCTCCTCTGGGTTGCCTTGTCTTGAGCTGTTGCTTGTTGGATTGCATGCCGACGAACACGTCTAACAGTCATCTGTATCGCTGTTCCTGCATTGTTCCTTCTAAGGTCAGTTGCAGTTAAGAATGTTAAGCAATTATGTGCTCCCATATTATCCCTTTCCACAGCTTCCCCCTGAGTCACAGCGTTATCCTTGTCAAGGCTGGTATAGGAGAGAAAAACTTAAAACTGAACCAGTACCTTTGGGTTAAATACATAGTGAAAACCTTTCCCATTGAAAGGCTCTGAAAAAAGACATGTATACCAAGTAAAACCATATTTTTTCCGTAAAGTTGAAATGGCATGGAATCGGTATGTGTTTTAGTTCTAGTGGACGATGTCCAGAATAGCTTATGTCATGGTGATATGTCCGTAAAACTTCTACAGGTCACAATTTTCATATGACTCATGAAACTTGCTCAGAAGGTGGCCTGCAATTTGTCGATGATCCCTATTGTGTTTGGGGTCATTGGGTCAAAGGTTTCCTTGGTAATACTCTACAGGTCACAAATGTCATTCAACCTCGTAAAACTTGCTCAGAAGGTTGCAAATTTCGCCGAAATGTGACCCCGGTACGAAAATAGACTAGGATTCAAAATGGATAAAGAAATAGAAGACAATGTGTGCGTAACAAATTTCGAACTATAACATATGGTAGCTGATTTCTGCTGTATCGTGTTTTCCACATTTCGGGTTGAAAAGTGGACAACACTAAAAGTCGACAAGTAGCTATTTTGTCGTGTTTTCGACATGGCGGGACGAAAAGTTGAAAACACGACAGATTAAAAGCGAAAATACGACACATAATTTAGGGCGCTGACACGACACACAGATGGTGAAAATACGACAAAATGGGTACATTGTACTTATCGTGTTTTCTACTTTCGGGGCTAAAAGTCGAAAACACGATAAATAAAGGGCGAAAATATGAGGCGACTAAACAGTCGTATTTTCGTCTTTAATCTGTTGTGTTTTCGACCTTTCGCCCCGCCAAGTCGCAAGGCGAAAACACGACAAAATAGTTTCTTGGCGAGTTTACATGTTTTCGACCCGAAAGTAGAAAGCACTACAAATAAAGAGCGAAAACACGACGTTTTTAGTTTTAGTTTATACTAATTTATTTTAGGTCGATTGTGAAACAAGTTATACAACTTAAATTAATCACTCTCAACACCTCATTCCTGATGGTATCCATCGCCGTGAGGGTATGAGAGAAGAGAAGCCAGTTTCCCTTCTAATGCTGAGAGCCAAGCAAGGGAGCTACTGGTACCATTTTTACGTCTTTGGTATGACGCGGCCAGGGAGCGAACCCACGACCTCCCGCACTCGAAGCGGACGCTCTACTACTAGGCTATCGAGGCGTTTTTAAGCCAGGTAACTCGAAAACTCGAAGAAAAATTAGTAATCTTTTCGCCCTCAGTTTGTCTTGTTTTTGCCTTTAATCTGTCGTGTTTTCAACTTTTCGTCCCGCCAAGTCGAAAGACGAAAACACAACAAAAAAGCTACTTGTCTTGTTTTCGTGTTTTCAACTTTTCGCCCCGAAATACGAAACCACGAGTAACGAAGGACGAAAACACCAACTCGAAAGTCGACGAAAAAATAAGTCGTGTTTTTGCCCTTTGTGTGTCGTGTTTTCAGATTTATCTGTCATGTTTTCGGCTTTTCGCCCCGATAAATCGAAAAAGTCGAAAACACAACAAAGTAGCCAATTGTCGAGTTTTCAACACGACATGGCAGATATCAGCTACCATAATAGCAGGAGATACTTAGAGAGGTAAATCGTACGAAAATATCGCACATAAATGTTGAAGTTAGCTCCCATACACATATGACAACGATTCTAAATAGTGTTAATTAATATAATATCCTAAACATCAATTCTTTTTGGTATCAAAGTGTGTATGTTATATGTTGCATGCATGTCTTATCAAAATTATACTGAACATTATGCATCCTACTTTCGCATCAGGTAAGACTACTTTCGATTCAAGTCTGTATAATCGGAAATAAACATCCACTGTATAGTCATTAATGTTAATTTTTGTAGTGATGGTAGTCATTTTTGATAAATACTCTAATAAATTAGTTATTTACATGGGACTTTTCGTAGATTTCCAAAGGATCATTTAAGTCTTAAGTTTTATCTATTCATTAACAATTATAAGCTATTATTGTAGCGAGTAGTCATGTGCCTATCTTCAGGGAGTGTGTCGTCATCATTTTCCCTATATGTTCTATATAAAACCGCCATCTTGGTCTCGGAGGAGGGAATTTTCAAAAATCAGTCGGGTATAACTTTATCGATTTCACTACGTGTGTCTTGAGAGTTAAACTTTAGCAGACGATAAGTTCAATCATAGCTGGATGATAGTTTTTTTTGTTTGTTTAATCGGTCTATCAACACATATCTAATTAACCTAGATTAAAGCACTTTAGCAAACACAACTGGATGTAGGGGGTATTCTATTTAGGCTATCTTTGAAGGGTTTATCGTTTTGGATAAAGTAAAAAACATCTCTATCTATTACCCTTTATCTAAGCAGTACACACATAAAATGATCCATCAATTGTTAATTTGTTTATGTATATAAACTATTTGAAACACAGTTTTATCAACAGAAATATTGCGATTTTGCCTTACCTTATCCCATTAATCATTTCCCCCATTAAAAAATGTGAACAGCAGACGTTCTGATATTTCGTGTATAAGTTTATCACTCGTTGGTTTCAAACTATATGAAAATACACTACAGAAATGAATGGCGCGAAAGGTTTAACTGATGTTATTGACACGCTCCGAAGTGTATTAGCAAGTAGAGACATGTTTTACAGTTGTCATCCAATCGGATTACGTGATTAAACATTATTTTGATAAACAAACTTATGCATATCATTTAAACCTAGCCACCAAGGAGTACACATCGTTTTCACCAGCGAAGCAGACGACAAAATACAAGGTAAATGTCCTATGATTTTATTACAGCAGACGATATTTTTACAACTTAAAATCACCACATTTTTGTTTGTCTAGTTTTTAAATTGGGTCTGAAGTTGTATAAACGGTTGGCTTTGTAATTCATATGACAGTGGCGCACGCCCCAGTAAAATTTACGATTTAAGGTACAAAATTATTTGTAAAAAGAAAAGAGAAAAAAATGTTAGTTTTTACAGTTTATTTACATATTTACAATGGTATTTATACAGCAAAATATAAAGCTATTTACAGCACGGTTAAATTGATACAGTCATTCAATGTCACTGGCTTTAATCCACTTATTAAATTTTTTCGGATAATTTTTCCATTTTACAAAGTATTGTTTACGTTGTCCCTTCCCTTTGCTTCTTAACACTTTCTCCACTTTCCAAAATTGGTTTGGATCGAAATGTATTTTCTGCAGTTCAGATTCGTAAAATGTCCCCATGATATCATCTTGTTGTAAATCGCGGAGTTTGTAGATCGCCAAGATTTCTCTGTGATATTTTTTGTTTATCTGAAAGATCTCCCCTGTGTAAGTCTCGTCATAAGCTCGTGTAAAGGGATTTCGCAGGTGGCTGATTCTCACATAATCACCGATTTTGAATTTAAATGGTTTCAGTTTTGCGTCTGGTTTTGTGTTTTTGCGTTTTTGTGCAAAGTAGGTCGGCAGTCGCACTTCCTCCTGGTTATTGTCTGTGACGTCGGAAGGTGACATCCCGATCGTTCTTTGATAGGTATGATTGTAACTGTCGGCTATGTTTTGTAGTACTTGTAAATACGCGTAGTCGTCTTTGTGGGTGAAATAACGATAGAGTTTTTGTTTAATGGTCAAAATGGCTCGTTCCGAAGTTGAAGCTTTGGTTTCATTCTGCGTTGGAAAGTATCTCACATTGTATTCATGCATCAACGACTGTACCTTTTTTGCTCTAAACTCTTGACCTGCAATAGGAAACAGAACTAATACTCAGACGATAAGTGCATATGAATAGAGCCAAAAAAAAAAAAAAGAATTATGTATACTAAATGTGAATCCAGTTTACAGTATGTTATATACTTTTTTTTATGAGATATGTAATGATAAATTAGTAAAAAAGTGATGTGATTAAGAATTGATACAACTTTTTGTGAAATGACAAAGTTTATGTGTACATACCTTTGTCAGTCATGAGCTTTGCTGGAGATCGCTGAGATGTTGTGAAGATGTCTTTGAAAGCTTTGGACACCTCCTCTCCCGTTTTAGATTTTAGAGGCCGTAACCACACGTACTTTGAAAACGTGTCAATTACTAACAAGATGTACTTGTAGCTCTCGTTCCACTTGTCAAATTTCACCATATCGATTAGATCACTCATCCATAAGTCATCTTTTCCCGCGCTAATGACATGATTTCTTTGAAATCGTCTTCTCACAGGTTTATGGAGACTGTAAGGTTCTTGGCTGTGCAAGAATTTTCTTATTCTATGCATACCAATGTTATATTTTCCTTCCTTTTTCACTACTGTATACAGTTTCTGTGGCCCCGCAAAACTTGCAGGGTGTTTAAGATCGAAATATATTTTCTTTAAATAATCCTCCCAAGGAGCCATGTCTGTACTGTTCAAAACCAACAATGATAATGAAGTAAAAATTAATGTGGCACATTATTTATTCAGTGTCCATTTCGTCTTCCTCACTTTCTTCGTCTGTTTCGTCCTCCAAGAGTGGCGATTCGAACAGATCTTTAAATTCCGATTTATATTTTCTCAGCACCCGTTTAACGGCGGATGCGGTGCTCACACTTTTTTGTATCAAGGAATTTATATCCTCCAATATCTTCTTATGTTGTGCACTGTTCTGAAGTGGAAGGATGTAAGAATCCAGTAGGTACTCGTATTTGTCAAAGAATCGGCGTTCATTATATGGTTGAATACGATCTTCTGCCATGTCCTGTGCATCCTCTTTGTCTTCTCCATCCTGTAAATACTGATCATATAGTTTGTCATATTTATCGCCGTTACACTCTTTAGCCTTTTTCCAAAGTGATAGGTAGCCCTGGCCCCGATTTCACGAAAATACTTAAGTAATTGCTTAGCTAAGTAAGTTATTTTGAAGTCAAATTGTCACTAAAAATAATAATGTTTCTTGTCGTCATTTGAAGCAATAGTATATTTTTTAAGGAAATTAACATGTTGAAAGAACAAAAATATTATATAATACTAAATGCAAGTCAGATTGAGCAAAAATTCATTTGAATACAAGTTAAGAATTTTAAGATTCTTAAGAATTTACTTAGTGTAAATTACTTGCTAAAAACAACATTTTCTGCACAATTACTAATAAGTGTATATATAATTGTGATAAATGGGTAAATACGATTCTGAAAAAGTTTAATTCTTTAAATGAATATACATGCAAGGGGCTGATAAGTGTTGAAATAAGTTAAGCATGTTACTAAGTATTTACTTAAGTATTTTCGTGAAATTGGGGCCTGATTGTCTTCAATACTATCATCCAGTTCAACATCACTATCGTTATCCATTTTCCTTTTTTTCGGATCGATGTTTTCATTGTTCTCGGGACACCATCCTCTCTTGACATGCCTTTGCACATCGTGCACAGAATCAAACAAAAGTCCACAATCATCGCATGCTTGTCCCTTATCTGCCATTATTTCGTATTTCTCAGGGTTTTTGTCGATCCGAACAGTTTGAGTTCCATACGAAGAATGATCATGTTCTGGTATAACCCTCTCTTTTATAGTTTCGTGAGGGCTTGCTTGCATATGATTGGTTAAGTCAGGTCGGTTTTCGTGTTCTGGCATGTGATTGGTTGACGAACGTTTTAAAGGTTTGCTGTGAGTGGTGGAACAGCACTGCCATGTCACTTCGTACTTCAATCTGTCATCCTCACAGGTGAATGGTTTTAAGTCCACTAGAAGATACCCATATGGATATTTTGTAGCTTTTGAGAATATTTTCATAAACTTGTCCAGGATACATCTGTCTGCCCAATGTCATCATAGCCTGTCGATCCACAGGGTTGTTGAAAAGAATTAAATAGTGACAATTTCGTCTCTGCGTGGGGTCTTTGCTCCCGAATACAATGGCTGCCATCTCTTGTATAGCCAAACAATCCTCTGTATATGAGGATGAATTTTAGTGCCGTGCTGTTGCAATAGCTCTTTTACAAACGTTGTCTTCCCACAAGCTGAAATATACACTAGTTATGAAAGAATGTACTCAATTAAAGAATATCCTATCAGTTTGTATTTGATATTTATCCCTAAGCTTTACTCTACAAATAAATCAAAGACAGTTACCTGTAGGACCTGTTATCATCATGGTAAATGGGTGCTGGAAAACCATTGGCTTTACATCATGCGTCGATATAGATCGAAACCCATCCACCTTTAGTGGTGGTGGTGGTGGTGGTGGCACTCCCTCCAGTGGTGGTGGTGGCACTCCCTCCAGTGGTGGTGGTGGTGGTGGCACTCCCTCTAGTGGTGGTGGCACTCCCTCTAGTGGTGGTGATGGATACGCATGAGTGACTCTCTGCCCATGTTTCTGTCGTAAATGTCTCAACATGGCGTCTCTCCTAGAAAAATCCTGCTTACAGTCTGGACACTGTGTTGAAAACATGTTGTTTCTTCGACGGCTGGCAAAAGAATGAAATTTACTACTATATCCTTACGTTTTGTGCCTGTTAAAATAGATCTTTTTCTTCAAATTAATCTCAGCCAATCAGAATGTTTTAAATAAAGGCCAATCAAAACACTTCTTTAGTACACAAAAGACCAATGAAATCTCTGTCAATTTGACCAATCAAAATGTGGTTTTATGTAACCAATCAGATTCCATACCATTTCATATACGCATATAAAAGCCACTCCACACATAACTCTTTCTTTTCATTGATAATCCTCTAACACAGGGTACACATAACTGTTTAAGTTTTAGGGAGGGTATAAACGCTACGGTACCTACCATGATAAGTCTCCACAAATGACTATAGCAATGTACATATAATTGTAAAAAATTGTAAATAACTTTGTATATATGTACATATTTACCATGCAGCTGGCTGCATTAGTATGGGCTCTTGTAACAGTGGAGCACAAGCTATCCTGAGCCCATACTAAGCTGAGACTCTCTATTATATATTGACAAAGGGGGTCTCACCTCATAGTAGGTACCGCGACTTTAAAACAGCGGATAATGGGTACAATCACACTAAGTATTCAACTAAAATTGAATTCTAGCAGATATGAGATATATCCTAGACCTCATATCAGGCATATAGATGCCCTGTGTAGATCATTTTAAATTTAGGAAATATTTTAAATTTTATTTTTTTAAGTTAAAATTGATAGTCTTAAAATAAAATGTATATTTTTACATAATTCAACGTTTTAGAAACCTGGCTGGCATGCCTACACACTACAACGACTAATGGGACTGATGTGCGAAAACGGATTGACCTACTTAACAGAATTTCTACATACATAATTCTGACCAATGACGCAGCGGGCACCTGTTCCGCTGCGACCAATGATAATTAAACAATTCTCATAATTCAATACAGGTCACCGTTTTCGCATGTCAGCCCCAGTAGTCATACCCATTAATATATGCTAAAAATAATTAAATATTCGAATAGATCTTAAAATGACAAAAAAAATGAGTGGTTACACTTATATATTATTATTTAAAACCAAAAAGTTATTGCAATAGTAAGAAATTTAATAAAACATCTAAGTACAAAAATATGTTTTTAAAAACCCATAAGTTTCTTTAGGTCCCATAAACTACCAAGCGGGTTGATTCCAGCAAGCTTGGGGTTTTATGGGAAATAAACAAGCACCTCCACACGTGGCAAATGGTACACATACCATTTAATATATATGTAAAACTATAATTATCTGTAAGTCACGCTCGGTCATATGGCAATAGCCAAGTACCGAGGGTAAACAACTCCATTCAGTCAGTCAGACTCTTTCTTTCTCTCTGCAGACGTCAAGCTGTCAATATGAAGTTCTGTTGCCCGGAGTGTGATTACAAGACAGACAAAAAGAGCGGCCCAAGCCCGTCTAAAATTGTACAATTATTTAGAGCCTTTAGCTGAAAGGGCACTGTACGCGGATACAGATTCGGTTATATTTGCGACAAAGGAAGGGGAATGGGTGCCTCCCCTGGGCGATTATCTCGGCGATCTTACTGACGAAGTTTCAGGAAACGCGATTACAACTTTCATTACTGGAGGTCCAAAAAGCTACGCATTTCGCTTGAAAGAGCCGGATGAATCCGGAAAACAAACACATTGCAAAATCAGGGGAGTCACACTTAATTACAGAGGTTTACAAATTATCAATTTCAATGTAATGAAGACAATGGTATTCGATAATTCCAAACAATCGATTACAGTAAAGGATCCTTTCAAAATTAGTAGAGACAGAAATAGTACAAAACTTGTAACTATGTCACAAAACAAAGATTACAGACTAGTGTTTGACAAGCGAGTCATTCGTGAAAACTACACCTCTTATCCATATGGATTTTAAATGATATAAAGACTATTAGCTTGTACTGAACTTTGGCAAAATAGACTGTACACCTGTTGAATGAACAATATCTTTATTGATTATTATCAAAGACGAACGGATTAAGTGTAATTGCAAATAAATGATTTTAGTGTTATGCAATTAAAAATTATCAAGTATATTGAACTTCTTTCTATGTACATAGTTTTCATATATATTTCACATTTAGATGTTTTAGTTGTGTATCGTAGTCCTAATAAAAAGATTGGAAACCATATGATGTTACTTGTTCATCTGTATCTTCATTGATCAACTATATACCTGTACATGTATACACTTGTAACAGAATCCTTATTTACAGGGCTTTGCATCAACCGATGTAAGCATACTATATAGAACCGAGACTCAATATCCTATCATCCTAGGTAGACACTGGACATGTACTGATACTAGTACATTTGGATGGGGATGTTAGCATTCTTAGTCATGTAGATACATGTACGTATTGCGTTAAACGCAGTTCACCAAACAATCATTCTAATAACTATACAATGGGCCAAGTATTTAATATGCCATAAAAAGATGGTATTGATCAAGTCATGCCCGACTGATTTTTGAAAATTCCCTCCTCCGAGACCAAGATGGCGGTTTTATATAGAACATATAGGGAAAATGATGACGTCACACTCCCTGAAGATAGGCACATGACTACTGTAGCGAATAAAACTATTTGCTACGCAAGTAAGCATTGCATTTACTATAGCAGAAAATCATATGTTTCTTCTACAACTGATTACAATACAAGGTCATACGTTTAAAGATGCCAACCCGACAAATCCAATAAGTGATGGACTTTTTAAAAAAAAACAATTTAACACGTAATTGAATTTTAAGAATTCTGGATTAAAAGAACCACTAGACCAGGGATCTGCTCCTGTACAATTTTATGTATGTATTTTGAGAGTTTTATCGTTGGTATCGGATAGTCCATATGACCAACGCCCCCAGGAGAGTTAAGTTATTTTAGGATTTTTAGGGATAGTGCAAGATACAGAACGTGCCCCGTTCTAGAGACATCCCTGGTTCTTTAACATGCCTGGTGCAAATCACCGATACATGGGACCTCGGTTTTTTAGGTCTCATCCGAAAGACCATTAGTAATGTTAGTGAAGAAGCGGGGATTCGAACCTGCGATCCCTGGATTACAAGTCCATTGCGTTACCACTGGACCACTGATCCGCTCCTGTACAATTTTTCAGTAGATCGAGTCATGTATTTATTTCAAGGTTAAGAAATCCAACGAAAACCTTCGTTAAAAAGTAAAAGAGCGTTTATTCAAATGAATATTTTATGTAGGATTACTCAACTATTGTCAAATTAAACACAGATGCAACTTGTATTACTAAATATCGTACAATTACTAGTAAATCACAGAGCAAAATTATCTATCAACAGAGGTCATGTCTTTTATTAATCCTCATAAAACTGTTCTGAATATTTGCCTTTATCAAGCTAATTTTAAAAGCGGGTTAGGAGAGGACGTCAAAAGGGTATATTACCAGGTCCTTCTTGTTGACGGTGATAGTGATATAATTTTGTAGGATATGTTATTTTATGTGATCATGTCGAATAGATGAATGGTTATTTTGTTACATGTCAACCTTTTCACGCGATGTGCTATTGTATCAAATGCTTATGTATTCCATTAAGAAATAATTTGTTATTTCAAACCTGTATATTGCCTTGTTATGAGTAGATCAAAACACAATGGCATAATTAATCGATATATGGACATTTGTCTCATAATATTGATATAAGGGCCATCATGGTCCCAATTTAGAATAATTATTTTATACACTTTAAAGTAAGTTCATCAAGCAATAATAATTATATATAAACAGGAAGCATCAGGACATGACGGGAACAGAGAACGCAATACAGAGAACAATGGCAGAGAAGAGGAAAATGGGCCTGATGCGGAAGGACCGAACATAGAGCCAAACGTTGAAGGTATTTTAATAATTCATTTTTGTTTATCCCTGAACACTTCGTTTTCTTGGAACGAAATGTATGTCTTCTTCTGCAAACTGACATTTATCATAGTGAAGAGGTGTAATTAAGAAAATATCAGTAGAATGTGTGGTTGAACCAGAGACTTGTCAAACCCTTTTTCACGAGCAAGTTACTGCCAATGTGTGTTCTTCTGCTTAAATCTTTTAATTTGCTGCAATACTGAAAGCTAATATATTTGTTTACAGATGGTTTACATTTAAAATTTAAAACATAGGTTTTAGGTGTAACTTATGCCGATTAAACCCAAAGCAACATGTTGTTTAAAAGAAACAAGACTAATGAGGACACGAGACTAACTTAAGAACACCAAAATTATACACCTCTGAATTCATATCAAGTTTAATGTGAATTCGAAATCATTGCTAATTTAGTTTATTTACATCTGTAATAGAATGTTTCACCTCAACAATACAGTAATTTGACATAGCTTCCATATGCTGATATGCATTTAAAGATATCAATATTGGTTAAACAGTAGTGATAGAATTAAGCAATGTTTGTGAAATCAGAATGCCGATAATTCTAATTCTATCTTTATATGAAAAGAATTTGCGAAGTCATGAAGGTGATGCGTGGAAATGATTAAAATCATTACCTGATTTGATATAAGCGATAATAGAATTTGTTATCATTAGGAATGGAAGTTTCTTGACCCGTGTCTTATGACTATGCACATGTAATTCAGGTTTGTTTATGGCTGCTCAAGAAATGAATGTGGCTTTCAAGGGTAAACCATGTCAAAAATTACTATTTTTAAATAAAATGGATCGGAACAATAAATCTAGTCATACTGATCAAATAATAAATTTTGCAAGTTACACGATGGTTTACATGCCCATTTTGTGGAAATATTAGTTTGATTGATGCAGAAATGCTAGTTCTACAGCGTAAACGCAGTCATGTATGGCATATTTTGATAAATATTCAGGTCATATAAAATTATTGTGTTTTACTGGTAGATTCATATTGCAAGCTTCTAGTAAAGATCAAGATAAGAATAACAAGAGGGCCAGAATGGCCCTATATCGCCCACCTAACTACCATTGTGTATAATACAAGTGGTCATGATTTTATAACAATTCGTAGAGGTCCACTACAAAATGCTAAGTAACATTTAAAATATCTAAGCTCTGTCTGCCTACCTGGTGTCTCAAAGTTTTCGCCATATAAGTCTATGTGAAATTAAGTGACCTCCCCCCTCCCGGGAAGGTTTAATTTTGACACCAGGGTCATGATTTGAACAATCTTGGTAGAGGTCCACTAGGCATTTCTACATGCCAAACATCTAATCTCTAGGCCTTGAGGTTTCAGAGAAGAAGATTTTTAAAGATTTTCCTATATAAGCCTATGAAAAATCAAGTGACCCCCGGGCGGAGTCAATTTTGACCCGGGGGTCATAATTCAAACAATCTTGGTAGAGGTTCACTAGACAATGCTACATGCTAAATATCTAAGCTCTACGCCTTCTGGTTAGAGGCAAGAAATTTTTTTAAGTTTTTCGTATATAGCCTATGTAAAACCAAGTGACCCCCGGGCGGAGTCAATTTTGACCCGGGGGTCATAATTTGAACAATCTTGGTAGAGGTCCACTAGACAATGCTACATGCCAAATATCTAAGCTCTAGGCCTTGGGGTTTCATAGAAGAAGATTTTTAAAGTGTTTCTTATGTGTTGCCATAGCAACCAGAGTTCTGCAAGGAATGCAGTTCTTTGAACAACTTTGACAGAGCTTCGTGCAATGAACATCCCTGCAAAGTTTAATCAACATTGGCCCAGTGGTTTCAGAGGAGATGTCGTTTGAAGGAAATGGTGGACGGACGGACGACGGACGACAGACGCCGGACGCAATGCGATCCTAATAGCTCACTCTGGCACTTTGTGCCAGGTGAGCTAAAAAAACAAAATCACTGGGTCAGAACAGAAACGTGTTTAAGGTTTTTTTCATTCACCAATCCATGTCCAATTTTTGGGATCGCTATATACCGCTGCTTTTGCGTATTTACTTATAATTATTAAAGTGGAATTAATGTTGCCTTTGTTAACTTATTACAGACTCAGAGTTTCGGATGAAAATAGTTTTAATTCTTTGAAGTATGATTCAGTTTTTAAAAATATATCTGTTTGTTATTTGGTGAGCTACTAGATATAATATTTTTTCTTGTAGTTTTGCTAGAAAACGAAATCATCCGCTTAACACCAAATCAACGAAAATTTCTTCCAGACGACATCAAATGTTTGATCTGCTTGTCGAATGTGCGCGATGCCACCTTCCGTGCATGTGGGCACTTACTTGTGTGCCAACATTGTATGATGTTATACGTGAATTGTCCGGTATGCGATAGCAATATTAAAGTTTGGGATGCAACGTCGTGGGGCTTATAATTATAAATACATGAAGGTATTCGTTGTGTCTCAAGAAAGGGACAGCTAGAGTTATTCGGCTGTGAACATTCAAACAAAAAGCAAAGCTTAACATTTTTTCTATAATTATTATTACAAAATGCTAATTTGTTTGGCATTTCCATGAATCTCATCAACATTTTGTGTACGAGCTTTTAAAAATGCTGTATCTTGCTCTAGTATGAATGTATTAAGTACTCGTACGTAATTGGTACTTATAAGATACTACATTATCTTGGTAAGATCTTTCTGCTGTTTCAGTCAGAAAATTTGTCATATTTTTTAGCTCAAGTATTGGAGTAATGTTGGCGTCGCAAATCAACGCTTTAAGTTTTGCATACAAATTAACCATAAGGCCATATCTCAATAACCTACCCATGAATTTAATCTTGTTACTGTCTTTGGAGGAAGAACCATACCTCCAAATTAGATGAGGCTTGACCGAATATATTTCAAATTATGGCCCTTATATGAGTAGACATTGAATATCCTGGTTAAAGTTCTGCATGCATGTTTGCTATTTCCTAATACATTGCAAATACAGCTCTAAACTACTATATATAAATATGGCCATAGAACTATATATACCGTTGTCTGAGCTTCGACCAGACCACCCCTCCCTGGGAGTAAGGAAAAGTAGTTTGTTAAACGTTTGAGTATTAGTTTTAATATTCAAATGAAACTTTTATGAGAGTTTTTGTGTCATTTTTGCTGTCTTAATCTGTTGGATTTTTCAACATTACATTTTAAAACCTTTTAAACCGTCACAATGCTAGATTTGATCATCTTTCCTTTTGGATATCACCATTAATTACCGAAGAGGTTCTAATTGCAAATGTAATGATTGAATAGAAAAAAATGTGTATGTCAATTATGATCAGACGGCAACGCTCCACATTGGACATAAATACATCACTTGTCGTCTGCACGGCGAGGGTTAAATTGATATTTTTAAGTTATTCAAATCTGTTGCAGATAAGAGATGAACTGTTGTGCCATACTTCTTTATAGATTTCATAGAACTGTTTATTAAATTTGTGTGTTGTAACCGACTTGTAGTTGTATATACTAAAATTGATACTGTTACATATATATGTATATTTTTTGATACATTATGTTGTTACTGACTTGTAGTTGTATATACTAAAATTGATACTGTTACACATATATGTATATTTTTTTATACATTATATATTTTTGTTATTTTTATTGTGCCATAATAGTAATGTATTGCCTTTTTTATCTCACCTGAACAGTATGTCCTCAGGATGAGCTCTTTATATCGCATGATGTCCATCGTCCGTCTACTGCCCTCTGTCTACAATTAACCTTGTTAATAATCTAGAGGCTAATTTGACACCAAATCATCATGAAAATCGGTCAGAATCTTTTCGCTCAGGGATCTGGGTCAACTTGGAATCTTGGTTCCCTGCAGCCAAAATTAAACATCAAATCAAATCATAGAAAAACCTTAGGAACACTATAGAATACACATTTCATACCAAATCATCATGAAAATTATTCAGAATGTATGTTTTGATGAACTCTAGGTCAAGATATAATTTGGGTCACGCATGATTAAAAACCAAGTCACCAGGACCGCGTTGTTCGAAACTTTAACCGACTCTTAAGCTAACCGTTGATTAACTTTTGATTGTAAACCATATTCTTTAATGACAACAATAGCAAACTATTTTGATTTTGTTTCAAGTGAAGGATTTTTAGTCCTCATTCTCTTTAATTCTTTTAAACTGTAGAAATGTTACATTTATATAGTCAGAAAATTTGTTTTGATGAAATCTTGGTCAAGTACGAACTGGGTCACGTGGGTTTAAAAACTAGGTCACCAGGTCAAATCATAGAAATACCTTGTGAACACTTTAGAAGTCACATTTAACGCCAAATTATCCAAAAGAAATAGCCGGACTATATGTCTTCATGAACTCTAGGTGCGCAACTAATTTACGTAGGGTCACAAACAAAGCAACTTGAACAAAAATTGTAAAAATAAAAGTCTAAAATTGAAAACATAGATTTATGAATATCCTCGATCAGCTTTTACATTATCATTGTTAAGCTTTAAGATTTATTATCCCGGATCAGCTTTTACATTATCATTGTTATGCTTCAAGATTTATTATATTCTAAAATTTAAAACACATATTTATCAATATCCCCAATCAGCTTTTATATAATCACCCATAGTAATACTTATAAGATTCTATTGTTTTCTGCGTCCCAACTAGACAAGAAGTTGTTTCCTCAGGCATTCTGTTCAGGCAAGTGCTAGGAACTGAATGTAATTATTCATCTGTACTGTACTATGTAATAGATTTCATAGTAAATACATTATCTTTTACACTGTAAAATGTAATATCACTTTCACTTATTTTCATATTATTTTCAGATTATAAATTGTGTAGTATTTTCTTTCTTTTTATAGCAATATATAGTTTGCAATTTAAATGTTTTAAAATGTTCTATTTTAGATATGTACATATACTTATATTTGCTGTTATAAAATGCACTATGTCTTTAAAATGTACCTTGTTACAAAAAACTTCATTTTTGTGTTGACTGCAAACGCATCGTTTTCAAATCGGTGGGGCACAATGTACGATTGTTTCCAGTTCAAGTGCTCAAAAAAAATGATCTAGTACTTCAAGACCTTTCGAGTTCTGCAGTTTCTGTAATTGCAATGATCATAATTTGATTAAACAACTGCACGGCAAATCAAAGAGGATATATTACATGCTTTATTGCATCCAGAAGTTGTTTAGTTTTTTTTCTTGTTGGGTTTTCGATACTATAGTAGTTAAGGAATTGGAGGTGTAATAGACACTATTCCAAAACATATGAAACTTAATATTTTCATAATCTACATCTACTCTGGCTATAGTGCAAAATTTGAAGACATTTCACCGTGTATGTAAAGCGTTCTATCTTTTTCTGTTGCCTTACCCCCGCTTAAACAATACTGGCCATATTTAAAAGTACCCTATAAAATTGAAAAAGGTATGTTTGCAATTATTTATGTATATTTGTTTTTGTTCTCGGTTTCAACAAATATTTCAGGCTATGCAAAATTATAAAATATCTATTAAATGTTCAAAGTTTAACACGGGTTACAAGAATATGCAATAATGCCAAAAAAACAACAACATAAAATAGGGTATACAATTGACCTTATTTTCTTCAGTCAGTTCGTCGGTTACCATAACTAAGGAACCAATGGATGGGGTTTCATGAGACTTAATATTAGTATACAATAGCATAACAACTTTCGTCAAGATTGGCTTTGTATCTTCAGAGTTATTGCCCTTTAATTGTTATTTTCTTCATCATTCAATATGTAAATATTATAATTCTATTTCTCTGCAACCAGTTGATTGTAACTGACTCAAAAGATTTAATGATCACTCTTACTAATATCCACGACATGTCCTTGGATTGTTTTCAGAAACGACGCCCTGAAGAGGGTGTAGCGCTTTTCTTAAATATTCCATATATAGAAACTTAAGAATTTTTGTTTTCTGAAACTTAGTCCTGATTTAATTTAACTTACAACAGCTGAGTTCTGTAGGAAAATTTAGAAACTGGAGTTTTACAGAAACGATGCCCTTACATAATTATTCTTGCTTGTTTTGTTTTAAATCATTATGTGTTGATTATAATAGTACTTATGTCATTACAATGACATATCCTTGTTACAAAGCATTCTGTGATAGAAAAGAAAAATGATTCCATGATTGTTGAGATTACAAATTCTAATAAAATGTTTCTCTATGTTAATTTGAATTATAGTTTTATATTATCATATACCCAAACACAATGTTACGATGTTGCAATGAGGTCTTGGCTTTTAATTTTGCACTGGACATTCATGTCAAAATGCCGCTGCCTTCTGATACAAACATTGGTCTAAATATCTTGAGAAATACAAGGCATGATAATGTATGCAAAGAACGATAATGTCGGGTTCTTTGCTAATATCCGATAAACGTGTTAACTGGTTTCTCTGGCTGGTAGTAGAAAATCCCTCCGTCCTATTTAGTGTTTTGAACTGCAACTCTATTCCATCGCATGTCCACTGCTGGCCTTTACTGAAGGAGGCTTCTCTATAACCTTTTGATCAAAAGGCATTTCCTTATCTCAAGTGAGTGATCTACGGCTAGCTCATAGTTATGTGCAAGACTGGACCACGGTAGGTCAATGTCCCATTAAACTTTGGTCTGGTTTTACTAGTATCAAGGTCAAAGTTGCTAAAAACGATTTTTCTTGCCAATCTTTATTCTCCTCAATGACTATACTGATTTGATACAAAATTGTTACAAGTGGTTATTCTAAGAGAGCGTAGGAAATCTCAGTATGAGCAGTGTCAAGGTTACAGTTAGTCAAAGTAGCGTTTCCCTGGTCAATACTTTGATTAACCTGTCAATAGACAATATTGACCATAAATGCACTATAAAATGCCCCACACTTTCTTTGGATTGTCTTCGCACCCTATGTGTTAATAGGATGATTACGGTATAGCAACAAAAAATTGTCCATTACGTTTAGTGGGTATGGTATATAAAAAATGTTTGATTCTACTTATATAAAGAGTTATCAAAATTAAAGTAATAGAGTACTGTTTTCAAGAGTAATTACGTTATTTCGAAGAGCTATAGCCTCCAAGAAATGACGTAATTATTCGAGTAACCAGTACTTTATCTACCTTTTATATTTACAATTTGCTCGGTTGAAACGTTTTAACTTATTACAATTTTTCGAAAACTACTGCTTTGACTCTTTTGTACTAAATTGGTTCAGTAGAGATCAAGGTCAAGCGCTAAGTGGAGAATAAACATCGACTATGGTTGGCCATCGCCACCAAAAATAATTAATTAAGCCGCGGTAAAAATATTTTAGCTCCGGCATAAATATGATTTTAGCCGCGGCATAAATATTTAAGCTCCGGCATAAATATGATTTAAGCCGCGGTTAAAATATTTTAACTCCGATAAAAATGCGATTTTTCCCGCGGCTTAAATCAGATTTATGCCGGAGCTTAAATATTTATGCCGCGGCTAAAATCATATTTATGCCGGAGCTAAAATATTTTTACCGCGGCTTAAATCAGATATATGCCGGAGCTTAAATATTTATGCCGCGGCTAAAATCATATTTATGCCGGAGCTAAAATATTTTTACCGCGGCTTAATTAATTATTTTTGGTGGCGATGGCCAACCATAATCGACTAATTTCAGCAGATATTTAACGGAAATAAATATTTTAAATCTACGTAAAAAGTAATAAATATTTTCAGCAACTCGATACTTTTAGAAACAATTATAGATCTATTTGAGAAAAAAAAACAACACATCACAGCGGCGATTCGCAACGAAAATAATTCGGCGGGGATGTCCGATTCTACCCTTGTGATTCAAAGGATCTAAATGCAACAGGACACTGTTACATGTGTACACAATTCTAATCAATAAATAATTTCACCGGAAGTCACTCCAAACGACTTTTTCGGAAAAGGACTCATTGTTTGATAGCTGGTTTGAAAAATGTGCGTCCCAGGGACTCAAATCAAAACCTAGATTATTCACTGGATTCGGTCCACCACCTGGTATATCCCCTGCAATGCTTTGTTTATTTATGCTAAGTTTACTTCGAGTAAGACAATAAACAAAGCATTGTCGTACCCGAAGTAAACTTTTCTTCTGCTTCCATTTCAAATCACATGACACTCGCGGGTTACTGATTGGACAACGCTCAAGAAAAAATCACGTGACCCGTATTTGACACAATGGCGGAATGGACGAGAAAGTTGCGGCTACGAAAATAAACAAAGCATTGCAGGAGATATAGACCTGCTAGTGATTAAAAACTGAGGTTTGTGAGATACATTTAGATAATATTTTTAATAGCATAATTCATTTCCCTTTGTTCGCGTGCCGTACATGTGTTTTAGAGGCGAAATTCAACGATTTTCCGGTGAACACGAACTTGTCGGAAAAACGCTTTTGATAAAATTTGACGAGTTTCTGAGCTCGCTGTGCAAAAACGGTTCATAACAGCAAGAAATAATTATGTTTTCTGTGGAGATAAATGTTTAAGCTGTGTTAGGGTATATCAGCTGGAAAAATCGGATAAAATTTGTGACTTCTACGGCAGTTTATAATGACCATATACCAAAATTGTGATTTTGACAGCTGGAGCCATTGTCTATATAAAGGGGTATCAATACCCCAGACCACCCAAAACCATTATGTGATGTATCCCTTCGAGTAGAATCTATTGTCAAACGGGACCTGGTGGTCAGACTGGATCCGGCATGATTGGATCAGGCCAAATCACTTCGAATTCTTGTGGGGAAGTTGTCCTTTAATTGTGGAGAGACCTTGATACTGGTTAAGAATCCCAATTAAACTGGATAGGTTAACTGACCGCTGGTATGTAGCGTTGTACTACTGCTGAAAAAGAGGGGTAAAACAAACAAACACATTTTTCAATGCAATTACAACAGCAGTGTAAATATATTTGTTTACTGCCATGTAGATATGTTTGCCAACTAATTTCAAATTAAGTTTAAATGTGTTATTATAGGATGCTACATGTGGGATTCATCAGGCAAGACAAGAGATAGATCGTCTCGTTAATTTAGATGCAAGTGTATATACTAAAATTAAAACTATAGAAATATGAGGGTTTGTCACTGAAGACATCACTAAATTACAATATTTTTATTGTTTGTAACTTCCTAAGTTATAAAATTCATCTTTGGATAAGAATCTTTATACATTGTTATAAAAAGAAGCTTTATATATTCTGGTGATTTTTATGATACTTTTTCTGTTTGCTCTGTTTGTTCTAAAACCAACATTTTCCTAGCGATATAACATGTACAATGTTTTGACTCCAAGCATTTTATCACATGCTAAATTCTACCATGGAAGGATTGGGAACCAAGAAGGAACAGTGTTGTAATGAGAAAGTCCTTATCATGTGTAGCCTAACATTGAGGTGTTGTGTATAAGTATGAACTAGAAAAAATAACAACTATTTGCCATCATGTAGATAAGCTGGGATGAATTTTTCTTAGGTCATTGAAGACAATGAAGCAGATCACCAGCTGGGATCAACTTTGGGGTTTGTCTGCTACAATAATTTCAAACCTTCCAAAGATTGAAGATAAACTTTCAATAACATGGTCCATTGTAGCCATTATTGGAGACAGACCGGAGGTGTGTATAGATTTGTTGTCAATTTTTTTGCTCATGATGATTGTTGAATGGATTACCACTTAATTATAAAGGCTAATGTTATATATAAGATGAGGTTCAGGTCATGTTAAATATAACTTTAATGTTTTTTTGTGAGAGCTTTTTTCTCCGCTATTTTCACGAGCCCTTCAAATTCCAGAGAAATTAAATTGTTAAAATAAGTCGCTAAAATACTGGTACGTCCATTTTCACCAAACACGCTTGCTATTGTGCTAGCCACTATGGTTGTTTTGATTGAAACACATGTATAAAAATGTGCCACAATTCAGTATAGGCTATTTCAGACAAGTACTGCATAATACCCTTCACGGCTATTATTTTTTACATGAAAAATCTGTGAATTTTGTTCCGGAAACTACTCTTTCAATGGTTTGAAATCAGACTTGGCACATGTCATCATCCTGAAGTGAAGATGTGCAAGACATTTTATTGATGTGTATCTATCAAGCATTCCAAAGTAATCTCCCATTGAATTTAAGATTTGTATGATATGTGAAGTTTGTGGCACGTACTACTCTTCAGCTTTCTATGGATTAAAATCATACTTGGCACAGTCATCACCATGAAGTGTAGATGTGCAAGACAGTTTTGATGTGTATATATCCATCAATGCATTCCCACGTTACCTCTTACCGGTATTTAACTTAGTTTTTACATCATACTGATTTTGTATTAGCAGCTATTCTTATTATACCCCCGAGCAAACAAAAGTTTTATATATTAAGAGGGTATATGTAGATTATACGTTTGAAATTATTTGCCCTTTGCAAATAGCAAACAGAATGTATTTGTTTGTTTTTTCCTGTGATTAAACGGCGTACCAAACTTTTCATCTCCTTTAGTGACAGCTCTTTGTACTTTTACAATTATGCTAAATTACAACTTATACCCTTGTACCTTTGTAAAAAGGTGTCCATCAAATCCTTTTACCGGCTGTGGCCCCCAAAACATGGCACTTAGAGCAGTTATTCACCCTACCCACACAAGTTTCATCACTTCCATTACAACATGGGAAAATTGGATAACTGCATGACAAAGAAACTTTACAATAATGTTCATGGCTACATAAAGTGTAGTTTTTGTTACAGTTTCAGGCTCCATAATGAATGGGGACAACTTGTTACATGAAGTTTTCTTTACAGGTTCAAAGAGTTCATTCCATTGACAATTGGAGAGAGGACTGTTCTCAGTGCCACTCCCAATGGAAACTGTATATACAATGCAGTCTCTACAGCAATATATGGCACTGAGAACATGGCAATGGCTTTGCGTCTGTCATCAGTGGTCAGGATGGTGGAAGATATCGTGCCATTTGCAAAATATGTAAGTAAACACTGTTTTTAAAACCTTTACCTGAACTCAATCAGTAGTGGTCATTTTCTGTAGTCTTTCTCCCCTCTTTTCCAGTTAAATACAGGAAAACCACTTATGGGAATCATTCCAAAATCAATTCAAAAAGTAGAAAACTACAGACCAATCAGCATTACATCCATTTTCTGTAGACTACTAGAAAAAATTATCAAAAAAGAAATTGTCAAACATTTAGAGGATCACAATATACTATCGGTACACCAACATGGTTTTCGGCAAGGCTACTCATGCATTACACAACTCCTAGAAATCATAGAAGACTGGTCGGAGTCAACCGAAAAAGGTCAGGATATGGATGTCATATACCTAGACTTTCGAGCTGCATTCGACAAAGTCCCACACAAAAGATTACTAAAAAAGATCTGGGGTTATGGTATCAGAGGGAATGTATACAATTGGTTAAAGCACTTCCTTGAGAATCGTCTGCAGCGAGTTGTCATAAACGGCCACTCAAGTGAATGGAAGGGGGTTAAAAGCGGGTGCCTCAAGCGTGTTAGGACCAGTCCTTTTCCTAATTTTCATAAATGACCTGCCAGAAATAATGTCATGCAAAACAAAACTATTTGCAGATGATACAAAAATCTACAATAATATTACAGATTGTAATAGTGAGAACATGCTTCAAGAAAACATAACAAATGCGTGTGATTGGGCAAAGCACTGGCAACTAACATTTAACATAAAAAATGCAAACATATGCACATAGGTAAACACACACAGCCAGATACCTTTTACATGAAAGATAACACAGACTTTATTCATGAAATACAACAGGTGTCATCTGAGAAAGATTTAGGCATTATTTTCGATTGTAATATGAAATTCAGTGAACATATTCAATCCAAAATTAAAATAGCCAACAGAAACCTTGGGATAATTTGTAAAACTTTCACACATATGGATAAAGACATGTTCCTCCAACTATACAAGGCCCTAGTGAGGCCCCATCTAGAATATGGCTCTGTAATATGGTCACCAAAACTAAAAAAAAGACATAAAATCTGTTGAAAATGTACAGCGCAGAGCCACCAGAATAGTGGGTAACCTCAGACATTACTCATATCAAGACAGGTTAAAAATACTAGGACTACCTTCCCTTGAATATCGGAGAGAAAGAGCAGACATGGTGCAAGTATATAAAATCATGAATAATTTAGATAAAATTGATAAAAATAAGATATTCAAATTTTCTAACACTAACACAAGAGGTAATTCACAAAAACTATATAAAAAGACAGTAAGAACGAATCTGAAGCAGGGTACCTTTAGTCACAGAGTGGTGGATCCCTGGAACAAGCTCCCAAACAGTATAGTTACGGCACCCACCCTTAATGCATTCAAGGCAAGACTTAATAAAATATGGGGGGTCCCAAACAAATTTAGGCCAACTTGTTACACATAAGGACATGGAAGTGTTGTTTTTCCTGTTTCCTACATCTCGGTTTTTAGAAAGTTTTTGTTTTTTTAAAGTAAAGTTCAGAACTGAAGTGGTTATCAACAGTGAAACTGTGAACACTATACCAAAAACTCAGTGAACTGTGTAAATAGTGTAAATCTGAAAATATTTGTGCAGAATATACATGGAATATTTGGAGTAAATTCAAATTCGGGAAAACAACATCAAAAAGGGCCAAAGAAACCGCCGGTTTAATGTGCTATAAAAAGCACATACAGGCCTTGGACTATATGAACTATATGAACTTTTCAAGGGAAAATTTTCCGTCAAACAGGACATTTTTTGATTACAAAAAAGTGCCCTGTAACCTCTTTATGAATCTAACGATTTGTGATGCTCTAAGATTCTCAATATTAAACAATAAAATGCTTAAACTTGCTTGACAAAAGTTAATTAGTTTGTTTATTACGAAGAACATTCCCGTCCTCGAAGTCGGCACTTATTTCGGGCTTATTTAATTATAAGTATTGAGCTATTGTTCTTCGATTCGACTGCGAAAAATGGCCGAGAATTTTGCAAAGAAATTTATTTAACTTTACAACATTATACCAAGACAATTTCGATTGCGAACGTCCTTTGATTTAATTCATAATTAACTATTGATATTGGGACGCCGAGGGTTAATCATTGTTCAGACGATCCGACTGTGAGAGCTGCCGACAATTACATAAATGTCGGCAGAATTTTGCGTTAATCTTTGCTCCGCCCACACGAGGCGGTACCGCATCAATTATTTTGACAGCTCGGGAGATAAAGTAGGTATCAACTTTTAATCCGTGTCAATTACGTAACATACCGTGGTCACCAATTAGGTTGTATATTGCTATTTCCGGGCGCCCAATTATACGATTAGCGCATGGATAATATGCCTTGATGATATAGGTTTATTATGTTTATGAAAAAAAAACGTTCGCCAGCGTAGATTTTTTTTTCGCCACGTTCATTTTTTTTTCGCCATTTCCGAAAATGGCGAATGGCAGCGGGAACCCTGCCGGAATGGTACACAAGTGGTTTGTTTAGCCAGCTGGTCTCAGTAAGGAGTTTCAAGAGAACTTATTTTTGCACCATTCTGTTCTTTGAAAACATGGTCCAACTGGGTTGGTCTCATCATTTTTGGTGGTCTAGAAGAGTGGTTCTACTGTAGTTTTATGTCATGAAATATATATAATCAGCAAACGTATCGTTCAAATTTTGTCAACATTTTGTAGTACTAGTTTATATCTGAACTTTTTCATCATTGAAATTAGCGCTGACATAGACCTCTCATTAAATCATTTTCATGTGATAACCCATTGAGTCATACAACTGGTAATTTTAATGTTTTTGTGAGCAATTGTATATATAGCAGTTCAGACATTTTGTTGTTTTTCAATGTTGCTGGTTTCGTTGTTCAGTATCCTTCAGGAATATAATGCCTTCATCTGTGACTGGTAACAGCCGAAACTGCTTGAGTGAATGACATATGGACAACTCAAGTTGTTACCATTCCCAAATATCCATACAGCTCCTTTAATGGATTTCTTCTTTTTCACAGATTTTGGAAGAGTTCAGGGATCTCACCCATTTATGGCTGAGTACAGCAACACATTTGCAGAAAACTACTTCACAAAATGTCACTGCAGAAGAGATAGAGCTGCTGTTGAGGGAGGAGTTGTTGGGAACTGTTCAGTTTCCATTTAGAGATGGAAGTGAGAACTTTGTTTTATACATTCACCTTAATTTTAGTAATAGCATTTAATAAACATTTTCTATATCATTATTATAATTTATTTATTGTTTTGGTATTGTAAATGAGTTGAAGAATGAAACTTAACACAAGTTTAAATTTAAATAGCTTTGACGCAACTGAAGATTGATATGTTATATTTGTCATATTATTTTGTCATTCTTTTAAGACTAGTACAGAACAAGACTGCTGGGCCCAGTAGTGCAGTGGATAAGTCGCTGGCTTTACAATCTGGAGGTTGTGAGTTTGATCCTCAACCTGGCCGCTCTCTGTGACGATTTGATCTTGGACATTGTGTCTTATGGTCATTCGTCTCCCACCTCAGATTCATGTCGGGAAGTTGACAGTTACTTGCCTAGAGACAGGTTTCTACTGGTTAAGAAACCCAGGAAAACTGTATAGGTTAACTGGCTGCCAGGATATAGTGTTGTACGACTGATTAAAACAGGTGTAAAACCACAACAAACAAACAAAACAATACTAAATATTTTAACATAGTTCGAGTTTGAAATGAAGTTATTTGAAAAAATCATCCAAATTTTAGGATTATACAGTTTATAAGTTCTCTTATTAGATTTCTTAGAATACTTACTCCTGTTCTGCACAGTAAACTGTGAAAATTCACTTTTACTGAACGTAAAACTGTCAAAAAATTTTAAGAATTAGTTATTAAGAGTGTTGACTTTCGAAAGCTTAATAATCAAATAGTTGTATAGAGACTATTATACTGACAATTCAAAATGATATACTTTGTTTCAGCTATACTACATCTGCACCTCCTATCCCATCTTTTGAGTCGTCCAATCCAACAACACTGTACAAAAGTTGACCATTACAAACAGTACAAACAATTGTTACATCCCCCTTTGCATGATGTTAAATATCCATCACCCTTGCATCTTGTGTGGGTTCCAACAGTACCTAAAAGCAAGTAAGTTTAATTGCATATTCCTCTCCTAAAAATATACTCCACTTATAAAACAGTTTAAATTACTAATGTAAATGTCGTAACAGACTTTGTGAAAAATGTCACCTGCTGCACAGTTTTACTCGTTAAAATCATTTGCGGTAGTAAAGTAAAACTTATTGCTGCTGTTAACCAGTGTGAGCAAGGAATAGTATGCTCATTTCAGCATTGATAAGAGTCCGAAATTGACATCTGCAGTCTAAACTTGGACATTACAATGTTTCTTTGTCAGCCACTATTATTGATCATAAAGATAACAAATAAATTGCTTGCTTTGTGTTTTTCAAATATGATGTTATTAGGCAAACCATTGCTTTGTGTTTTTTTGTTCATGATTTGAAGTAACATTCAAAACAAGTAAACAGTTTATAACTTTAATTGATATATCTTTCACTTTATGATTAATATTTTCAGGTATGCCTCAATCAACCATGTCGTACCTGCAGTCTGCCACTGTGGCCCATATGGGGCACATGCAGAAGAGTGTGCTTTTGGTGGAATGTCACTCTGCGCTCTCACCTATGGTTTTAACCCACACCTGACAAGACCTTACTGGGTGGATAGTTGCATGTGTGGCCAGTGGCTGCAAACAGTGTGCCTTGGAATTGAAGATGAAAAATATGCCAACAAAGAGTTTCCTTGTGGGTGCGACATATTCTGTGATGGAAAATGTCCTATACGCAGGTACTTACAATGTATATTAAATAAATATATGTAAAACCATAATTATCATTCGACATCATATTATAAATATAGCTGTTTTTTTAGCTTTACCATTGACAACCAGTGTTCCAGGGTATTTACCTATGCTAACCAATTTCTATGCAGCTGGTTACTTACCCACTTGAATCAGTGGAGGAAAACAAATAACATTTAGACACAAGGTCCAAGCTCAAATTGTAAGGAGAAATTTGACTGGCCTACTACTGCTATAACCTGTGATTTCCATGTTGGGAACACATAGTCTCTAATTACCAAGCAACTGTTGGGAGGGGACTGGATTAAATTTATGCATATTTGTTTAGTCTAATCTTGATATGTATTTATTATATTATGCATGTAAGTTTTATTTCATGTTATATTTCAGTTTAGAGCTCTATGAAAACTTGATGGTGGAGAGGCTGTCAGAAGGTATTGATTTGAAGGTATGTTAATAGAAATTAACAATTTGTATGTTAATTAGAATTTTTTTACAGGTTATAAACATGAATGATTATGACTGAGAGTTTTGCTTTTAATTTCCCACAAATATTTTTTTTTGATGTGGGGGGTTCATAGGAGTCACTGTGCCAGTTGGTCTGTGAGTCTTTTTGTCGGCCTGTAGCTTTCTTTGTCAGGCAAGTTCTGTTTCTCGCCAACCGCTGCATGGAATGCTATGAAACTTTACATGAATCTTCATCGTCAAGAGGATATTTGCATATTGCAATGGTTTTGGATTATTTTTCACATAGGATTAATCATCTTTAGTATCTGTATCAAAACAGAGGAGTTCTTTGGTTGCCGACTGTTCCATAAGCATTGACAAATCTGGTTGTGTGATAATCCTGTTTTATTCCATAGTGAACTAAAAGCTACCCATATTCATAATATGAATTTATTATGCATGAAGGTTATTCACTTACATCACTGTCTTTTGAGCTAAATAAGTAAGTACTCACATCTTACTGCTCATACATACATCAGACAAGAAGTTTTGTAGAATTCATTTTACATAAGTATTTTTTAATATTTCTCTTATCCACTTTGAGATTTGCAATAAAGAGAACCTTAAATGGGCATACAATGTATAATAATGAAATCTCTAACTTAGAAGAGCCAGGCTACTCGTCACAAAATATGTCGCTCAGGATTTGATTTTTCTATCTTTACCTTAGGTATATGAATATATAATTCCTGTATTTATTTCCAGCTCTGCTAAAATTGAATCCTGGGAAACTTGTTGTTACCTCATCTATATACATGTACTTAAACAGAGCAATCCGTGTCTGACCTTAAGTAACATATCAATTTAAGTATTTGTTATTACAATAAATCAACCTCAGTACACATATCTTAAACTATGTTCCTCTAGCTGGATTGCAATATGAAATAATGAATTATCTGCCTATCAGCCTAACATAATTTAAATATTTTTGTGTAACTAATTATATGTATTTGATTTCAAACATCACATATAGTCATACACATCTCCTAAACTTTACACACTCTGTCTGTTTGCTTAGTTTTGTGCTTTTTGCATTTTCACTGAGTCACAGAGGGAGTCAGTTACTTTGGATATGCATACAGCTATGATACAGATCTTGCAATGGAATACACAATCTTTTTGACAGTACGTGTAGTTGCAAGCTTAGTTTTGCTCTTTGAGAAAGATTGATGTCTGTGAAAAGTTTTCTTCTAAATAGAATTTTCTTTTCTTGTGTTTTTTATATAGACAATAGCAGAAAATGTACCTGACTCACTGTGAAATTCTTTGTTTCGTTCAATTGGTCACAGCAGACTGAAATGGTTACTGAGAACTAGATTTGGTCCCTTTCAAGATGACTATGTAAGTACATATGAATAATAATATAAAAGACAAGAATGCTGAGTAATGTTACAAGCCTTTTTATTTGAAGTTTGGTTCAAATCACAGAAAGGGAAGCATAATGATTGCAATAGGATTGTATTTGGATCAAAAATCTAACTTATTTGTATAGTGATATGTTTTTTCTTTTATAACAAATGCTCTTTTTAGTATGTGCTTCTAAACAATGAAAACCTGTTGGTGGTACTGTTGTTCTATTTTATTAAAGGCTATAGTATTAGATTGAGATTAACATAAATATTACAATACTGTTATGAATGAAGAGAATGACTTTAAAAGGTGATTAATATATGCAAGACAATTGTCTTATAACTCGCCAGTGCTCTTCCTTTTTATTCCCAAGAGCAATTACGATGCAACTGCTTTGGATAAAGGGTATGCAGGTGAAATTTACAGGTGTGAAGTATAACAACACATAAACAGTTTTATTATCTTATTAATACTTTTTAGCTCACCTGAGCTAACTCAGGGTGAGCTATTAGGATCGATGAATGTCTGTCGTCCGTCCACACTTAGTTCGTTAACACTCTAGTGGTCACATTTTTGCCTCAATTGTCACGAAACTTGGTCAGGATGTTTGTCCCAGTAATTACTCGGACGAGTTTGAATATGGGTCATCTCGGATGAAAAACTAGGTCACATGACCCAAAAAATAGAAAAATCTTGTTAAGGCTCTAGAGGCTACTGTTTCAGTCCAAATATCCTGGCAATTTGTCAGAAAGGTTGTTTGGTTGATTTCTAGCTCAAGTTTTAATATGGGTCACCTGGGGTCAAAAACTAGGTCACACAGCCCAAATATGGAAAAACCTTGTTAACACTTTAGAAGGTAACATTTTCAGCCCAAATATCCTGGAAATTTGTCAGAAAGGTTGTTTCTATGATTTCTAGCTCAAGTTCGAATATGGGTCATCTGGGGTCAAAAACTAGGTCACACAGCCTGAATATGGAAAAACCTTGTTAACACTCTAGAGGTAACATTTTCAGCCCAAATATCCTGGAAATATGTCAGAAAGGTTGTTAAGATGATTTCTAGCCCAAGTTCGAATATGGGTCATCTGGGGTCAAAAGCTAGGTCACACAGCCTGAATATGGAAAAACCTTGTTAACACTCTAGATGTTACATTTTCAGCCCAGATATCCTGGAAATTTGTCAGAAAGGTTGTTTCGATGATTTCTAGCTCAAGTTTGAATATGGGTCATCTGGGGTCAAAAACTAGGTCACAGCCTAAATATGGAAAAACCTTGTTAACACTCTAGAGGTAACATTTTCAGCCCAAATATCCTGGAAATTTGTCGGAAAGGTTGTTTTGATGATTTCTAGCTCAAGTTCGAATATGGGTCATCTGGGGTCAAAAACTAGGTCACAGAGCCCAAATATGGAAAAACCTTGTTAACACTAGAGGTTACATTTTCAGCCCAAATATGCTGGAAATATGTCAGAAAGGTTGTTTCTATGATTTCAAGCTCAAGTTGAATATTGGTCATCTGGGGTTAAAAACTAGGTCACAGAGCCCAAATATGGAAAAGCCTTGTTAACACTCTAGAGGTAACATTTTCAGCCCAAATATCCTGGAAATTTGTCAGAAAGATTGTTTCGATGATTTCTAGCAACTTTGTTAAAAGCAGTTGTACTCGGGTGAGCGATAAAGGGCCATCATGGCCCTTTTGTTTAAAGAATTTACGGTAACTTTGTGCATTTGCAGTTGCCGGGATTATGTCAAAGCGCATGATAACTGTAAACAATGAAGAAATGCATATTTTACTGATACCGATAAGAACATATATTAATGACTAGTGGATGAAATTTAATGTAGATACACGTCTTTTGATGTGTATATTATGTAGTGTTTAACATCATGCTTACCCGTTTTCTTTGCATTTTAATTGCTTTGAGTAACCGTTGTTGATGTATTTTTTTTTACAAATATGCGAAAATGCCACTTGCTTCAATGTAGTAAAATTATATATAATTTGACATTTAAATTTTCCAATCTGTTCTTGCAGAAATGTGATGCGCCCCTGGATGTCAAGGCGGTTGAAGTTGAGGCAATTGGAATAGACGACTACCAAGCAGAACTGTTCGTTTAGAATTGTGAAAACCTTTCAGGACCCTCACCCTGTTGAAACGGGCTCTTGATAAAGAAAGAAATGAGGATGTAGAAATGGCCAGAACGACAGGGCCAATTAGCATGATAAGACTGGAAATTGCAAGAGGGAGCGAGATGGTTAACATAACCTGCAAGACATACCTGGCTTTCTGAATTACAATGTAGAAACTGTCTTCTTTGAAATTGGGAAAGATAGTGATACTTTGGAAAACCTTGTCCTTATGTGCCTTTATCTGCACATCATCATGACAAATGTGTGTATAATTCATTAAACTGGAAAATTTGTCAAAAATATGAATGATGAAAGGACATTACTTTATGAAAGAGACTTCGCAGTTTTGACCATAAACACCAATCACATTAGTTACTTGTTTCCTAACTGTTCATTTATAATATTAGGTCAATAATGAATTTCAAACATTTACATCAAAGCAGCTGATAAAGTAAAGATCAGCTATTACTTTTATTATCATGACTCCTATTTCAGGCAAAGTTGGGACATCTCTGGTATATGGACACAGTTATAGCCTTTCTACATTTTAAAGGGGCACTCCCTATGTCTAGCAGATTATATTCTCAAAAAATAGATTATGTGTTTAATGAATATAAATGATAAATAAGTACAATTTCAAAGAAAAACCTATAGTGAAAAATACCTCATTTTACGACAGGTACAGTTAATTGAGGTCACAAATATTGGGGCTTTCTGTAATAAATCGCATCCACCTATTAATTGTACAACAATGTCTCTGCATAGAATCTTGAATAGTTATCGGTACTGAAGTATATTTCATTTGTAACAGCTGATTTTATAAGAATGACTGGAAATGCATATAGCTGAAATGTTTTGGTTATTTTATAATACTTTCAAAGATTCTATTATTTATGTTTTGGAGGAAATGTAGTTTGACATCAGTTACATTTGAATAGGGTATGTCCCTTTAGTTTAAACCAGGATAGTAATTTAGCTCACCTGGCACAAAGTGCCAGAGTGAGCTACATTGTATTAGGATCGCAATCAATCCGTTGTACATAGCACACCTGTCAACATTGTCCTTCAAAGGACATTTCCTCTGAAACCACTTTGCCCAGTAACGATATAACTTGGAAGGGATGTGCCTTGCACAAAGCCTTTTGAAGGTTGTTCAAATAATTCCATTCCTTGCAGATCTCTGGTTGCCATGGTAACAGAAAAAACTTTATAAATCTTATTCTCAAGAAAGGAAGGCCTAGAGCTTAGATATTTGGCATGTGGCATGACCTAGTGGACCTCAACCAAGATTGTTCAAATTATGACCCGCAATCCAAAATTAACCCGGCATGGGGGTCACTTGTTATTTTTACATACTGTAGCTTATATAGGAAAAACTTTAAAAAATCTGCTTTTCTGAAACTTCAAGGCCTACAGCTTAGATATTTAGCATGGGGCATTACCTAGGGGATATCTGCCAAGACTGTTCATACATGTATTATGAGCCCTAATTCAAAATTGACCCTGCGCTGGGGGTTCACCTTTGATTATACTATGTAGGAAAAACTCTATAAATCTTCTCTAAAACCACAAAGTGTAGAGCTTAGATATTTAGTATGTGGGATAACCTAGTGGATCTCTACAAAGATTGTTAAAATTATGAACCCAGGGTCAAAAGTGGGCTTAGTATACACATATCATGTCCCCCATGTCAAAATTGACCCTTTGACCTTGTATTATATCCAATGGCAGCAAGGTGAGCGATATACAATGTGTGTATTTCTTTGTCAATGGAAGTTGCCAGGGTATTTCTCAAATTCAATGCTTGTCCTTGTTTATCCATGATCCTTAAAATAATGCTTATAATTATGTGACCTCTGGGTTTATTCTTGTTACTTGTTTATTAAATTTACTTCATATGTAATTATGTATATATACATAAAATTATATGAATTTCAATTTTTTTGTTTTTTTCCAAAAACATTACTACAACATCATGTTTCTGTATGCCAAATAATTATGTTGCTTTCTGTAAGGCAGTCAGACTCTGTCTGCCCGTCCTCTGACAACTTGTTATCTGTCAATCAGTCTGTCAGCTTTAGGATGGATGATTGTCCTAGATATTTAGTGTGTAATTGTGTCTAGAGGACCTCTTCAAAGTGTGTTCAAATCATGCCCTTGAGGTCACAATGTACCCTGCCCAGGGGGTCGTTTGGTAGAGAAAACTTTAAAACCTTTTTGATAACTACAATGCCTAGAGCTTAGGTATTGGGTAAGTAACATTGTCCAGTGGTCTTCCATCTACTTTGTACAAATCATGCCTCTGGTTACAATATTTGGCTGAACCTTGTATCTTTCCAACTATGGAAATTGCGACTAAAAATCTACTGTTGATTTTTTATCACATGTCTCTTGCATTCTTCCCTTTTAAGCTCGCCTGTCACACAGTGGTGGAGTAGAGGTTTAGGTGTTTGTCTCTAGTCCAGGAGCTTTAAGAACACTCGCCATTTGTTGCATGACCTTTAACCTTTTCCTTGAAACACCATCTAAAACCACTGAGCCAATGTTGAAGTTCTATTAAATTTGTTCAGATAATTCCATATATGTACACCTTTGGTTGCCATGGCGATGGAAAGGAAAAACTCTCAAAATCCGGGAGGCCAAGGGCGAAGATATTTGGTATGCAGCATTGTCTAGAGGGCCTCTGCCAAGACTGCTTAAATTATGACTCCTGGCTCAAAATATTGACCCAGTCCAGGGTTCACAAATTTTACATAGGCTTATATAGTGATACCTAACCATTTTCCCTGAAGCCAGATTAGCGATAAAGGGGCCATATTGACCATTTGTTCCAACTGATCATTGATTTATTACCTTCGACTTAAAGCAGATATTTAAAAAGGAATGGCTTTGTTCAGCACCATCAGTTACACTTTATCATACCTGGTACTTTATGGTCACTGTGAATTTGACAGTTTAATGATTTCCTCTCGGAGTTCAATAACATTGTTTGATAAACAATGTCTCGTATACGTGGTCTCTTCTATCAAATATTGAACCACGAGACCAGTGCTACAAGCCTTGGTACTGAACCTTCTTACAAAGTTTGGTTTAAATGCCACCAGTAGTTTTAGAGAAGAAGCGCAGACAAACTTTATAAAACAAGAGGGCCAAGATGGCCCTATATCGCTCACCTTGGTACAAGTCCACTTGCCTGGTGGAAGATCACTAGATAATGTTATATACCAAGTAAGTTTTCCTATATACGCCTTTGTAAAACCCCCGGGCAAGGTCAATTTTGACCCCAGGGGCATAATTTGAACAAACTTTAGAGGTCTACTAGGCAATGCTACATGCCAAATATCTAAGCTCTAGGCCTTGTGGTTTCAGAGAAGAAGATTTTTAAAGTTTTTACTATATATTCCTATGCAAAACTAAGTGACCCCCGGTGCGTTGGTCAATTTTGACCCGGGGGTCATAATTTGAACAATATTGGTAGAGGTCCACTAGCCAATGCTACATGCCAAATATCTAAGCTCTAGGCCTTGTGGTTTCAGAGAAGAAGATTTTTAAAGTTTTTACTATATAAGCCTATGCAAAACTAAGTGACCCCCGGGGCGGGGTCAATTTTGACCCGGGGCTCATAATTTGAACAATATTGGTAGAGGTCCACTAGCCAATGCTACATGCCAAATATCTAAGCTCTAGGCCTTGTGGTTTCAGAGAAGAAGATTTTTTAAGTTTTTCCTATATATTCCTATGCAAAACTAAGTGACCCCCGGTGCGGGGTCAATTTTGACCCGGGGGTCATAATTTGAACAATCTTGGTAGAGGTCTACTAGACAATGCTACATGCCAAATATCTTAGCTCTAGGCCTTGTGGTTTCAGAGAAGAAGATTTTTAAAGTTTTCCCTATATATTCCTATGCAAAAACTAAGGGCCCACCCGCGCGGGGTCAATTTTCACCCGGGGGTCATAATTTGAACAATCTTGGTAGAGGTCCACTAGACAATGCTACATGCCAAATATCTTAGCTCTAGGCCTTGTGGTTTCAGAGAAGAAGATTTTTTAAGTTTTTGCTATTTTTTGCCATAGCAACCAGAGTTCTGCATGGAATGGAATTCTTTGAACAATTTTGGTAGAGCTTCATGCAAGGAACATTCCTGCATAGTTTTATCAACATTGGCCTAGAGGTTTCAGAGGAGATGTCATTTGAATCAAAATGTTGACGGACGACGGACAATCATCGATCAGAAAAGCTCACCCTGGCGTAGCCAGGTGAGCTAAAAATTACCTTCAAAGGGCCATAACTCTGCCAAAATTATTCAACCAGAAAATGCTGACGATACTAGCCTAACTTCTTACAAAGTTTGGTTGAAATGCCACCAGTAGTTTTAGCGAAGAAGCGCAGACAAACTTTGTGACATCCAGACAGACAGACAAGACAAAATCTATATATCTCCCCCCATATAAGGGAGACATAATTCCGGCAATGCGTGGCTCCCTGTTGGGAACAAAAACGACATTTCTGCAAGGTTTATACTAGTATCGTTTTCTTTTGTCCAATATCCGGCAATTACTTGTGCGCTGATTTTAGCTGATAATATGCTTGCCGTCTGTTTCAGTACTAGAATGCTCGCATTCTTGGAATAAACCTGTGAAGTCCTTTGGATGCAATGGGTACAGATCAACATGAAATAGTGTCTGGGACAGCCACAAATATACATGTAAATATAATTCAGTATTTTTTATGATAAAACAACATCATACGTCTTGTGAAAACATTTATTCAGTTGGTGGTCTGCACCACTACTATAATAATATGCGTTTTGAATGATAATATTAATAAAATACTAATACAACAACAGTGTTTCTGAAAATGATAAAACTAGAAAGCGTCATTATGCCAGGGATGCCCCCCATCCCCCATAAAAATTATAAGAACTATATTACTTGTTACATCATAAAGTTTCTTGATACCACACCACTGTTAATTCGCTACATTGAGAATTTTTAGGACACTTCTTTATCAGCAGAAACCAAGTATCTGGGAGAAATGGGCATGAAGTAGCACCTTAAAATTGAACAGTAAAAGTCACTATTTTCCATCGTTTTCAGAAAAAAAAACACACAAAATAACGTATATTTCCTTGTCATATATCCAATTACAGTTCACAAAATTCATATTTATGTCTTGAAATTTTTATAATTTTCAATATTTTGCAACTGGTAATTTTTCACTTGTAATAACCTCATCAAGGGCATAAAGCTTAAGTTTGCACATGTTTTGGTGTCTTAAATAGAATGCACAATGCGTCATAAAATTTGATGCTGTCATATAAGAAAGTTGGTTCTTTATTCTTTTTAATCCAGCATTGGCCTGTTCATTGCACTGGCTGTTAAGATTCTCCAGTTTTGGATACAAAGACAAGTTATATCCATAGCTGCAACCTGAAATGTATTCAGACTGATCTTAACACAAATCTAATGACAATAAAGCAGAAATTAGAGGTTATAGTTGGTGTAAACATCTACAATCCACTGTCAGAGACACAAACTGTTAATAAAATCAAATGTGCCACCACTTGCTTCGCTGACTCTTTGCTGCAACTGTTTTATTTGGTTTGTGATGGAGTATAATTGTTAAAAGCTACAGGGCTGTGATGGATTTTTCTTGGACACTTGTCAGTGTTCCGAAAGCACAGTAAATGTAACTATATAACTGTTCCGAAAGCACAGTAAATGTAACTATATAACAGCATAAACACATCTACATGGTTTGAAAAACCTCAGTATTAAAATGTGATAAAACCAGGTGAAACTTCTTACACTAGTTACAATTCGACTTATCCACGATCATTGCTTCAGCAACAGTTTGTTTGAATGTTTGGCTTTCACACCTGTTTTCAGCAGTATTAAAACATGATATACCCGCAGTCATTTAACCAAGCCGGTTTTCACGGGTTTCCTAACCAGTCCTCTCTGTCTGTCTCTCTGCAATTAACTGACAACTTTCCAACATGAATCAAGAGGTGGGAGACACCACTAGATACAATGTCGAAGATCAAATAGTCACCAAAAGCGTGTCACAACCTCCATTTAATAAAGCCAGCGACTTTTTCTCTGTACTACCAGGCCCGGCTCCAAACCAACAGAAATAATACTTTTAATTAAATCCATAACATTTACATTATACTTACTGGTGTGATTATCCCAATGTAGTCTATCAATATAAAATTCGGTATCTTTAAAAAAAGAGGGGATCTCTGTTGAGACAGTACTCATGTAGCTTGCATGCACTGTCATATATGACACGTCTTGGAGCTAAAAGTAAAAAAAAAAGAGTAATACATAAATGTTTAAATTAACCAATATTATTATTTATTGATAGTATTATCATTCCATTCCCTTCAATACTTCTGGACTTAAATCACCAAGTGTTTTGGTTTCCCCAACTGGTCTTAATTTTTTATACCATACAGTCGAGTCTCGATTATTCGAAGTGCCGGGGACCAAGATTTTACTTCGAATAATCCATGGGTTCGAATAATCCAAGTCCCGAAGATGGCCAGCTGATTGTTATGTAGATCGTCAATATATACATGTATATAGCTATCACGGACGCTTAACGAAATATACGTTGCGTATATCATTTAGATGAAAGGAAAAGGAAAACAGAAATAAATCATATCAAACTTTTAATTTATTTTTTCCTTTTAAAACCCTTTCCACTCATTGCTGATCTAGTTATCCCCCCGGGGCCGGGTTCTTTGCCAGATTGCTCCGTACGAATGGAAAGGAAGATATCAGCTGATCTGGGTATCCCCCCGTTACCGGGTCCTTCGCCAGATTGCTCAACCCAAATTACTTCTGCACAAGTAGAAGTCATTTTTCTTCTGACAGTTAAATTAAAAGTCATGCTTTTAATAGGCATGGTAGTTTGGTAGTCAAGAGTTTGTTATTCGAAATTAAAGGTGAACATCTTTAACCGCCTTTCAAACAAAAACAAAAGTTGTTCCTTACGTATTAAATAAACAAGGTTAAAGCAAGTATGTAATTATCACACCTAAGCACATATAACGCGCCGACCGCGTGTCGTTTTTCACAAGTTGAGCGTGTCAGCAATTATTGGTTTGATTGGATTGCATTTCGAATAATGGATGTGAAATTCCTTACAAAAAATGTCAATCGGACTGAAAAAACACTTCGAATAACACCAGGTATTCGTAAAATCCATTTCGAATAACCCGTTTATTTTTATATACATTTATATATAAAACATTTCGGGACCGAATATTGTCTTCGGATTACACCAGGTATACGAATAATAGGTTGTTGAATAATTGGGGTCGAACTGTATTTTATACCATACTGTTTTGATTGTGTTTGTTCACATGTAATTATATTTTTGTACTCTTGTGTTTACTATTTAGGTAGACTATTGTTTTTGGCCTTTCAGGTTTCTTCTGCATATTGTGTTTTGCATCTGTATTTTGTCTTTAAATTATTGTGGAGAAATGTGTAATGAACAAAGTACTACCAATGAACAATGTGGTGACTATTATTGTAGGAAACATACAAACACTTTCTAAACTTACCCTGTTTGAATCTAGTTCTCAAAATAGTAAATGGAACATTTGGGGACTCATTAGATGCCATCACTTGAAAACCATAGCATATACCTGAAGTAAAAAGAAGCCATTTTCATCATTTCTTCTATACAAAAAATACTGTCATTGTACAATTTCATGCAAACTTAAAAATGAGTTTTAGGTGAGAAAAGGGACCACAACTAGGATTAAAAGGAACTAGGAATTTTGTTTTTGTACCTTGTATTCCTGTCAAATACCAACAGGTATCCACAGTATGCACCAGTACAATATAGATGAACAAACTTTCATTGCATAGTTACATTCAAAAAGTTAAGTGAAGTCCACAACTGTAACACTAGATGGGTGTTCAGTAGAACACTTGTGTTGCCCTCTTACGCTTTGTCAGAATAACCAATAATTTTGTGACAAAATATAAGTGCAAAAAGGGGCATAACTCTGTCAAATATGACCTTGACCAACAAAATTTGGCGGCATCATGACGCTTATGTCATAAGCAATACAATTTGAAAGTTTGATGAAGAAATCTTAAGAAATGGCAAAGTTATAGCCAACATTAAGTTTTCGTGACAAAATCTAAGTACAAAAAGGGGCATAACTCTGTCAAATATGACCTTGACCTACAAAATTTGGCACCATCACAACCCTTTTGGCATAAGCAATAAAATTTGAAAGTTTGATAAAGAAATCTTAAGAAATGGCAAAGTTATAGCAAAAATCTAAGTATAAAAAGGGGTATAACTCTGTCAAATATGACCTTGACATACAAAATTTGGCGGCATCACGACCCTTATGTCATAAGCAATGCAATTTGAAAGTTAGATGAAGAAATCTTAAGAAATGGCAAAGTTATAGCCAACGTTAAGTTTTCGTGACAAAATCTAAGTACAAAAAGGGGCATAACTCTGTCAAATATGAGTTTGACCTACAAAATTTGGCGGCATCATGACCCTTTTGTCATAAGCAATACAATTGTAAAGTTTGATGAAGAAATCTTAAGAAATGGCAAAGTTATGGCCAACGTTAAGTTCGTGTGACGGACGGACGCCCATATGAAGGTGTTATTAGGTGGTATTTCCATTGTTCTCGAACAATAGAGTGACCACTTAAGTAACAAAAGAATGACCACTTAAGGGACAAAAGACGGAATGAAGACAATAGATTTCTATTGTCTTAGGCCACACCTCCTACCACCCAAGGTACCCATCGTGCGTGTGGACCGATGGACGGACGGATGGACAGACGGACAAAGCGATCCCTATGTATCGCTTTTCTCCAAAAGGGCGACACAAAAAGGGGACAAATGATTACTAAACACTATATTACTGTCATGTGTAATGTTAATAAACATTGACAGCATAATATATAAATACTAGTTATAGAGAAAAATGTTTTTTCCAAATAATGGATTTGTTTCTTTAAAGATTTTGATAGTGCACATATATTCTAAAGTGAATATCTTTTAAAGTTGTTTTGAAGTTATATGTCTCTTGTACAAAAACTTTCTGGATGCAGACACATACACCTATGCCGAGACTAGAAGGACATCTCCCTTTCCTATGCAAGTACATGTATTGAATATCATGAAATAACTAACCATGAGGACAAAACAGTGTGAAGACTCCTGGAAGAAGACTAGGATGACCAGCATACTTTTTGCTGCAATGTTCATTTCTCTTCACTCTTGCAACATCCTTTTCAAAATGACCCCTGTTTCGATATTTTGGCAAACTTAAATAGGATAACTCATCATCTGGATGGCAGGTAACAGTCGATTTTTCTACGTCTACTTGGGCAGATATAAATGGAAGAACAGCTATGTTCCACAGTTCTCCCAGCAATAGTTTCATATCATCAGTAAATCCTTGATTTTCAAACACTTCAAACACCACTGGTATAAAAGTATGAATACTTTTCCACATTAATGGTTCTTCTCTGACATTTATGCCGGAAACTATAGCTTTTATTAAGGATTCTACAGGCTCAGAGGGCCTAATGAAAGAACATACGGGTGATGGAGAAGCCAGGCTGAATAAAAACTTTCTATAAATAGGTATCAGTGCAGGATCACCATCTATTTCATTGATAATGTTGAACAGAGGTTTGGACTTTTGTTTCATGGATGATAGAAGCTTATGTTTCTCCAATTCATTAAGCGGTTTTAACTTAACACCACGAACAGAATCAGCTGTAAAACACTTCAGTAGATTATGTGTGGCTGCATCCGCCAGGAATGTGCGATCCGAAAAGCTGAAAAAAAGCTGTAAAAAAAACTGTAAAACTTTGAATAATATCTATGGTTAAGGAAAACACATTCTGAAACATATAAAAACAATGTTACATGAAATAAATGTCAATCAAACATGTAATTGATAAGAACTTTCCATGTGCGCAAAATCAGGGAGGCTTGATCCAGAATGTTAGTCCTGCATCCCTCACCAAGTTTAATCTGAAAGTGCCATCAGTTTTCAGGAATTCTTTGCAGAAAACAGATAAGCAATATACATGACATGACAAAATAACTGAAGAGTAAAGTTTAAAAAGCTTAACAAGAGCTGTCTAATGACAGCTCACTTGACTATTTGAAGCCTTTCCACCTAATTACTGCTTATATACAAAAGCTTATTAAGGAAAATTTTCTAAGTTAGAAAGGGGCATTATTTAAATAAAAGCTAGAGTTATGTAACTTGTCCTGGGAGGTCATCTAATGGTGCCAAAGACATCTGTGAAATTTGAAAGCATTTGGCCTACTGGTTGTTGAGAAATCTGCTTACATGCAAAACATTAACCTGAAATTCTAAGTTAAAAGGGGCATAATTTTGACAAAATAAAGCTAGACTAATGTTAATTGCCCTGGGAAGTCATCTAATGATGCAGAAGACATGTATTAAGTTTGAAAGCATTTGGCCTAGTAGTTGTTGAGAAATCTGCTTACATGCCAAACTTTAACCTGAAATTTTAAGTTAAAAAGGGGCATAATTTTGACAAAATAAAAGCTACAGTTATGTAACTTTTCCTTGGAGGTCATCTAATGATGCCAAACACATGTGTGAAGTTTGAAAACATTTGGCATTGTAGTTTATGCAAAACCTGCTTACATGCAAAACTAACTAAAATTCTAAGTTTAAAAGGGACATAATTTTGACAAAATAAAAGCTAGAGTTATGTAACTTGTCCTGGAAGGTCATCTAATGATGCTAAAGACAAGTGTGAAGTTTGAAAGCATTTGGCCCAGTAGTTGTTGCAAAACTTTTGTGACACAGACGCCAATGCCGACGAAAGGGTGATTTCAAAAGTTAAAATTTCAAAAAATTTATGTTGCATTCATCAACACTCCACACCAGCTTTGAGTAAGTTTTCAACAACAAACCATTATTACATTGTTGAGAAACCTGCTTACATGCAAAACTTTTGTGACGCAGAGGCCGATGCCGACGAAAGGGTAATTCCAAAAGCTCTACTATTTGAAAAATTTCAAATAGTCAAGCTAAAAATTAATGGTGCATTCATCAACACCAGCTTTGAGTTAGTTTTCAACAACAAACCATTATACTACAGGTCACAACAATGAAGTAAAAATGAAGTATGCTTACTATTTAATAGAAAGTTCCTACATACGGAATTATCATTGACTTATACCAGAGTATAATTTTAATATTCCTTTTCTTTTTGCGAAATGAAATTAGAACAACAACAAAATAGTGGAACATGTCTCATTCTTTTGGAGACAAATGACCACTGATACAGTTTCAAGAGTATTCTTTGTCATTGTGGGAAATAATAAAACATCGCTCATTTATACCTTTCAGATGACAACTTCTTATCAGTTTCTTCAAAGTTGTCTCCCCAGCTCCACATCCTGTGATGAAAAGCGAGGGATGTTCCGTCACATATTACTGTATCTGGGCCATCATCACCACAGTCAGGACAAGAAAACCCCTCATTGTAATCAATATCTAGTAGACTGAGGAAGGTATGCCATGCATGGCAAAATTTCTGATAGGAGAATTCACCTTGAATTTTACTATTACCATAGTCAAGGTGTATGTCACACCAGGTCTGGTAAAATGTATACATGGGTCTCCTGAAACATGAAAAGAATACATTAATTATTTAATCTTTGTTTACAGTATACATGAAATACGAGGTTAAAACTGCATATAGATGCTTCATTCATTTATTTGCAATTACATGAATTACTTAATTTACAAATGGCCATTTCAATGATTAAAACATATCTCTCATCTTTCATACATGTCTGTTTGAAGTGAAGGAAACTATGCATGTAAGAATGAAGCATCTATATGCAGTTTTAACCTTACATTTCATGTATACTTCACTGAAACAACAGCACCACTTTGGCTAAATACCAGTCATTCCACTAAGCCACATTAACCAGTAATTAAACATCTACAAGGCACACATATGCCCTAAATAAAATTGAAGTAAATATCTTTGGTATTTTTGAAGTTGTAAGTCTATTGCACAAAAACTTTGTACAATTTCTATGTGAAAAGGGGCATAACTATGTTAAAATGCAGTATTTTTGAAGTTGTAAGTCTATTGCACAAAAACTTTGTACAATTTCTATGTGAAAAGGGGCATAACTATGTTAAAATGCAGAACAGAGTTATGGATTTTATTTCATGTGATGCTGATGCTAAAATATTAAGGAAGTAGGTCAGCAGGTCACATTCATGGTCACTGAAAGTCAGTTTTAAGATAGGTGTGCAAAACTATATTTTGTAATCCAAATTTCAAGGCTGTATCTTAAAAAACAAGAAAGTAGGTCAGTAGGTCATGGTCACAGTCAAGTGACCCCTAATTACTTGGGGTCATCAGGTAATTATAATCAAGCAGTCTAGAAATATGATCACAACGTTTTTTCCAATATAACTCATATAACAAATGACCATCCAGGGCAGGGCCTTTTTTCACCCCAGGGGCATC
>JAFMSR010000006.1:17627032-17646033 GCA_022818135.1 Saxidomus purpurata | reverse complement strand
CATGTATTAAGCAACCTTTGTCTTAAGCGACCGCTTTTGAATCCCCCCGAGCGATTATACACTGTTTGGCTATGGCATTAAGCGACTTTTGTCTAACGCGACCAGCGACCAGTAATCGGTCTTTTGTTCATATTAGGCGTCCATTTATGTGCAAACAGGTCATTTCTATGGAAACTGACCGCTTTAAAGTTGCATTTAGGCATGGAGGTGTCAAATCTCGTAAGGATTATCGTCCATCCTTATGTCCGCATGTGTTAATTGTTGGGTATTTATCGACTCGGTACTTTCAAGTACAAACTATTTTGCTATTTATGGAAAATAACCACGTGACAGAAGTACTATTTTATGGGAAACGTTTGCCGTCTCTGGAGATACTTTGTATTAAGAGACCATTTTATTAAGCGACCGGTTTTGGCCTTTCCCTTAGACAGTCTCTTAATACAAGTTTGACTGTAGTGTCAAAACGGGTGTACTGGCAGCTTTTATTGATTTATTCCCCTGCTGTTTTTAGGGTAAATGTATACATTTATCATTATAAAACGTCAACTTATAAGATATTTTGTTGTTTACACAAAAGAATACAAAAAAAAATCGGAAATTATTCTCGTAGCTTTATATTGTCTTCCTAGTACAAAATAAGTATTCGGTATTCATTAAAATCCTGCATGCGCAGAAGTGTGTGAAAAATATGTATTCTACCAATATATAATGCTGCAGCAAGTTTAAGCGCAATATTGACGGTGCAAAGTGGGATTTCTTCAGAGAACAACAATTTTTATATGCCTGTCATAATTGGATGTGTCATGTGATCAGGCACTGGACAATGCAATTTAGCATAAATAATTTTGATACAATCTCACCAAACTTTGTCCCAATGTCTGTAGGCAATGGCCAGCCCAAAACAGCAGTAACACCAGAGTTATATAGTAGTTGAATTTTGGCAAAGTAAGCACTGTCAGCCTTCTAACTGAAACTGTTTGGCTCTTGTCTCCAACAAATTTTGAAACAATATTTGTCAGCGTAATATCATGAATGAGATTGATAACGAGAGAAACACCAAAGCGACTTCAGAGATATGGCTCTAGTGTAATGGTTAAATGTAGTAAGTTGGTCTGTAATTCAATGGTTTAAGTCGCTTACTAGTAATCACAAATCCTCCAACTAACTGAAGGTTGTGGGTTCGAGTCACACTACCAACCTATGTCTTTATGTCAGAATGTTGGCTTTTTTTTACAGAGGGTAGGGGGTCTATTACTTGTACTTTTGATATGGTAAACTGCCAGCCTGTACATAACTGAAATAATGGAAAAAACAAAAACTATTGTTCCTGAAAATTGCTGATGCAGCCCTTGTTATGTGGGACTTTGGGCCTTTTGTAATTAAACTTTGAAAATGGGATCCATTTGATTTAACAGCGTTTTTTGTACAAACCTTATTTCAGTTTAAAAGTATTATGCATTGGCGAAAGTCATGTAAGTAACATAGATAAATTATATCAATTCATCATTCTGCACTTCTTTGCAAAATGGCAAATATGTCATAAAGTTGCATATTTAAACTGTGTCGACAAAAATCATGTAAGAGGGTTCAATTCCCTCCCCAGACTAATAATATGCTGGTGCAAAGTGGACAATTTTGTCTGGTGGTCCCGCATGATTTTTCAAGGCATGTATTTCAAAAATGCAAGCTGCAAAATACTATTGCTGAAAACTGAAGTGTTTTTTATTTCTGCATAACTTTCAGGTTTTTTTTAAGAATTATATATTAAACAAGAAGATGTTTAGCTTGACTCTGAGCTATTCTTCTCACCTTGGTGTTGATTTCACCAACAGCATCTGCATCCACATTTGTGTGTATCTCCTTTAATAATACAAATGTGGCTTAGTAGTAAGCTAAAAAAAAGCATATAGGCATAAATGGTCATTTTTACACAAACCCAAATGTTTCTTAAAATAAGCAGGTATAGGGAATTTATCTTCAAAAAATGTCTACAACTTGCTAAATATTAGAAACCCATATAATAATTGCCGGTGACTTGACATTTGCATACATGTACATACGGACTGATATATCTATATGTGATTCATACTGAGTCTCGTGTATCCTTATGTCATAGCTTAATTTTAAGACCATAGCCGTATAATGAGGTCACAGTAGTTGTTACACGTGAATGAGTGCAAGAGGCATTATCTACATATAGAAACAAACTTTAAGAACGTGTATCCCAGAGAGTAGACAAAAATTAAAATTTGAAACTATGAAAGTGTGAAATATTGTTAATCTATTTAATTTACCAAGATTTTTACCTATCCTTTTCAAAATATTAAGTTGTATAGCTGCCTTGGAACAAATATTGTTGATGTGTTTTTCAAATTTTAAGTTAAAGTCGATGTCAACACCTAGCAATTTCATCTCTTCATCACATTTAATTACCGCGTTACCAATATTTAATTGTGGAGATTTTTTACGAGTCTTTTTACCAACTGCAATTGCCTGGAACTTATCTGGGTTAGCTTGCATACAGTTAATTTGAAACCAGTGTAATAGAACCTCACTTTCAGATTGTAGGGTTTGCATTAAATGGTCAAAGTTTGTGGAACAGAAAGAGAGAGTATTATCATCAGCATAATTATAGAGATTGCTTTTCTTTATGAAATAGAAGATGTCGTTAATAAAAACATTAAACAGGAGAGGTCCTAATATTGAGCCCTGTGGAACACCTTTTTCTATATTAGCCCATGAACTCACAACATTATTTATTTTGATTTGTTGCTTTCTGGAGGACAGATAACTTGACATGAGGTTTATTGAGTTTTCTGTTAAACGATAACTCTTCAGTTTATTTAAAAGTATTGAATGTGGTAAACAGTCAAAGGCCTTACTTAAATCCATTAAAATTGCTGCAACATATTGGTTTTAATCTAGCGCACTTTTCCAGTCCTCAAGTAACCTTAGCAATGTGGTTTGGCAGCCATGACCCTTCCGAAAGGCGCACAGGAAATCATCAAATATATCGTCAAAAAATTCAGTAAGTTGACATGCCAATACTTTTTCATAAATTTTCGATGGATTTGGAAGTATGCTTACTGGCTGGTAATTTGATTTAGTAAAAGGATCATTTTAATGCCCCCGAAGGGAGGCATATTAAAATCGCACTGTCCGTCCGTCCGTCTGTGCGTCCCCACTTACAATTCGTGTCCGGACTGTAACTCTGTCATGCATTGAAGGATTTTAAAATAACTTGGCACACATGTCTAGCACATCAAGACGACGTGTCGCATGCAAGACCCACATCCCTACCTCAAAGGTCAAGGTCACACTTGGAGTATGAAGGTTATGGAATCCTCTATATATGCACACATTCGTGTCCGGACTGTAACTTTGTCATGCATTGAAGGATTTTAAAATAACTTGGCACAAATGTCTAGCACATCAAGACGACGTGTCGCGTACAAGACCCACGTCCCTAGCTCAAAGGTCAAGGTCATACTTAGAGTTTGAAGGTAATGGATTCCTCTATATATGCATATATGCACACATTCGTGTCCGGACTGTAACTTTGTCATGCATTGAAGGATTTTAAAATAATTTGGCACAAATGTCTAGCACATCAAGAAGACGTGTCGCGTACAAGACCCACGTCCCTAGCTCAAAGGTCAAGGTCAAACATAGAGTTTGAAGGTAACGGATTCCTCTATATATGCATATATGCACACATTCGTGTCCGGACTGTAACTTTGTCATGCATTGAAGGATTTCAAAATAACTTGGCACAAATGTCTAGCACATCAACATGACGTGTCGCGTGCAAGACCCACGTCCCTAGCTCAAAGGTCAAGGTCACACTTAGAGTTTGAAGGTAATGGATTCCTCTATATATGCATATATGCACACATTCGTGTCCGGACTGTAACTTTGTCATGCATTGAAGGATTTTAAAATAATTTGGCACAAATGTCTAGCACATCAAGATGGCGTGTCGCGTGCAAGACCCACATCCCTACCACAAAAGTCAGGGTCACACTTAGAGTTTATAAGTAATGGAATCCTGTATATATGCATACATTTGTGTCCGGACTATAACTTTATCATGCTTTGAAGGATTTTAAAATAACTTGGCACAAATGTCTAGCACATCAAGCGGATGTGTCGCGTGCAAGACCCAAGTCCCTACCTCAAAGGTCAAGGTCACACTTAGTGTTTAAATTAATGGAAAACTGTACGCATGGTTACTCTGTCATGCATGGAAGGATTTTAAAATTACATAGCACATTTATTGAGCACATGGAGAGGACACAGACTGTGAGGCACCTCTTTCGGGGGCATTCGTCACTTGTGAGGGACAGCTCTTGTTTTTAAATAAAGGGGTGACTTGTGCTTCTTTTAGTCTATCTGGAAATATACCCGTGGATATTGTGATATTTATCAAGTCTGTATAGAATGGCACAAGAGATTCTTTTCCTAATTTTAGAATTTTAGCAGATATACTGTCAAAAAACTCCCGTAAAAAGAAAAAAATGGCCTAAAAAATAAATAATGTGGCCGGAAAAAAGTCCCACTGGCCTTGACCTTTGACCTACTGCCCTCAAAATCAATAGGGGTCATCTGCTGGTCATGACCAACCTCTACATCTATTATCAAGATGCTAGGCCCAAGCGTTCTGGAGTTTTTGTCCGGAAACTGTTTTACTATTCTGGGTCACTGTGACTTTGGCCTCAAAATCAAAAGGATCATTCTGCTGGTCATGACCAACATCCACACCAAGTTTCAAGATGCTAGGCCCACGCGTTCTCAAATTATAGTCCAGAAACCGTTTTACAATTCTTGGTCACTGTGACCTTGACATTTTACCAACTGCCCTCAAAATCAATAGGGGTCATATACTGGTGATGACCAACCAGCACACCAAGTTTGAGGATTGTAGGTCAAAGTGTTCTTAAGTTATCGTCTGGAAAACGTTGCTCTTCCCACAGACCGAGCGACATGTGCAAAGCAGTATACTCCCACTTCTTCGAAGGGGTGGGGGGGAGCATAACAATTTAACCTGTGATGAATATTTACATATAAATATATTTGACGTTGTAAGGTCAAATAGCAGGTTTTTGCACACCACCTGATCATTGAATGGTTAGTAAATAAGAACTGAAACTAAAATAATTTCTACATCAAACATAGCTGTGAAACAAACGTTAACAATACTAAGCCCTAAAATATAGTTCTTGCCGAATATCTATATATATTGGACACTGGAAGAGGACATGTAATTCATCTTCTACACGGACACGAAAGAATGGGCATATACTTTCATCTTGGACTGGCAAGCCTTCGTGCCATCCAAGTTCAGTTTTAATTGGGGCTACACCTGTCCTGCATTTTGCAAATGTTGCTCGTGTTTTAGGCAAAATACACTTACAGTACTCTTCAGATTCAAATTTATTCTTTAAAAGTGTATATTTCCTAAGCTTATATAACCACCAGTACCACGATTAGAAGATTCTTGATTTATCGTCTCCAACCATTTCACTTTATAGTTATACAACACGACATTACACAATCTATTTTGTAACATATTTTTAGAAATTCTATCACTACTGACTATATCATCACAACCATTAACAATAATAAATTTCTTTACCCTATACATATAATTCTTACATCTCGAAGAACCATTAATGAGACAGAAATCCATAACTTTCTTGTGAATTCTATTTTGATCCATATCCACATACCTTGTCCAGTAGTCACATACTGTGCACCATTGTCTAACAAACAGAGGTATCTAACCCATGTCACCGGACACTGCTGCTAAGGGAATATATTTGCCTACCTAAAGATAAAATTTCAATGCTCTGTTATGCACAGCATCAACAAAATGATATGATTTACCCCAAATGGCAACACCATAAGAAACTACTGGCCAAACAACACAGTCATACAATTTAGTAAAGACATTGAATGGCATAACGCACAACATTTTACATTTTGCAATCAGTAAACTAAGTGCCTTTCCTGCTGACTGTGCTACATCCCTAGCACTTACACTGTAGTCCAGAGTATCTGTGAGAAGCAACCCAAGGTAAACATAACGATCAACAGTCCATAAGAATATCGTGTCCACATTTAAACTAAAATTGGGACCTCGACACATTATTTGGGTCTAAAGTGAACAATTTGACTTTTACTTGTGTTTACATTCATTATGATCATTCTCAGTTCACCATTCTGAATGGATGTCCAGCGTATGATCTAAGTTTGTCTCACAGTCGGCAAGCAGGTCAATGTCGTCTGCATACAAGAGTATACACAGGTTTTCACCATTTCCATTATCTATTCCAATAGAGGATCTTACTCAAGCTGAATGTGTATACATGGATACATTGTATCAGATAGTGAAGGTGTCAGAGTGTACAAAGGTCTAGTGACTGAAAGCAAAGCAAGTATTGTTAAGGACACTATTTCACAGAGCATTGATGGGTTTGATGATTTGAATGATGATGATGATGAAATTGATGAGAATTCAATTAGAGATATTAAGATATAGGGAGAAAAAACAAAGAAGGTTGTAAAAGTTTGAAGTGTGTTGATGTTCAAAAAAGCATGGTACAAATATAAATGGAATAAATGACGAGTACATAGGTAAGGTTGTTGAAAATCTCAAAAACAGATTTAATGACTTGGGAACATTACAATTACTGAGTGTAGACCCTAGTGTAATTAGAAAAAATGAGCAATGCTTGGCAATTTTAACTTTTGGGTAGGAGGAAATTCAGGACATTGGGAAACATTTTGAGATTGATAGTGAGACACTTAGGTCAGAGTATGTAACATGCAAATGGCTTGTCATTGGTAGTTGCAAAGACTAAAATTTGCATGAGGTGTCCGTGGACATTTTAAGAGAGCATGAAAGCATGCTACCAAATATATGTTCATGTTTGTAGATATGTTGTGTGATTCCAGTAAGAAGTGTTGTATGTGAACATGGCTTTTCGAAAGAAAACAGAATAAAGTCAAATTTGCACACAAATCTAAACAATGAAACTTTGAACAGACTCATGAGAATTTCAGAGGAAGGCCCTGCCCTCAAAAACTTCTATCTTAATCAGGCTCACAGTCTTCATCTGGTGTCAGAAAAAAACACTAAGTTTGACAGGAAACAAATTTAATGTGCAATTTGTGGTGCAAATACATGAGGTTATGCATTTATGTATTTTAGTTCGATGTTGTATGAATTTTAAATTCTATCATTTTATTATGGTGGATGCCATATGAATCATGATGTGCCTTGAGTAGCTTATGAAAAAGTGAGCAATAAGATAAACAGATATGTCACCTGTATGTATGTTTGGTAAATATGGACATATGGAATATCATGTGAATGTTACTGAATAATATGTTATCTTATTTCCGCAGACCAGGTATTCATTAAATTCATACTTATTATACATTATATGTATATCATTTATGTTAATAATAGCAATCTATGATACATATGTTTTGTTTTAAATGCATTAAATTTCACATGATGTGTTCATACTTCATCTATTCTCGTTTCCAAACCAGATTTCCAAAACTTTGCCCTGTTTAAGCGGAAGGGAGAAGTCATGTTTTCCTATTTTTGAAGCATAATGTAGTCCCTGAACCCCTAAGGATTTTACAGTGTTTGTAAAATCGTTTATATAAAAATCAAACAACAATGGTGACAGCTTTCAGCCCTGACGCAGACCCGTGTTTATAATAAACCATTCTGAAGTAAGCCTATTAAAACGAACACATGACTGTACAAACTTGTAAAGTGTTTTTTACGCTTGAAACATTCCGCCATTTATACCATATTCATTTGATTTTCCAGAAAGCTTTTCTTATGTTTTGCAATATCATTGACAAAAATACTGCTCTACATTTCGAACATGTATAATGTACATCGATCTAAAAAATTAAGCCAGGAATGTCTTTGGTACAAATAAATGTCATTTCCCCCAGTAAGACTTCTTTCATGGTAAACTAAGAGATTCTTGTAATTGTGGTCCTGGGGTTTTAATATCTTCCGACTTCATCAGCTATTTCTGATTCAGCTTCAGTTCTACTACCATTAGCTTTTATGCATCCTCATACATCAGCGGTTTGTCGAGTTTTTAGACAAAAGAATTTATATAATGAATGCTTACAAGTGACGAGAATGCTTTTATGAGGTTGGACATACATTTACTAGTTGCTGTTTTCGAATGATCAGAAATACTTAGTTGTTTTTTCACCTTGGTCTAGCCATATTGCTCTGGATCTCACCTTACATCCTTCTAATGTTTGTTGTAAATTTCTTTTAATTCATTTTTTGTTTAAAATGCAGCTTCATCTTTTTCAAACTCGTTTATTTCATTAGTTACTGTTTCTGTTTTTGGTCATGTTGTTTCTTTTTGTTCTTAGCCTACGTAATAGTTCTTTCTAGAATTTCCGGTAGTAAAAATTCATTAAATGCTCATTTACTTTTTATTTTAAATTTCAATTGTCAATACTTTCCTTTCAATGTTTGGATTTAGTTCAGCTTACAGAGACTTTGTGTTGTTCTATTCTTTTTTTGATTTCTTCAGCATAAGAGTTGTTGAATTTCTCCCTTTAGTATCTAAATAACCGTTGACTGGTCACTCTTAGAACCATATTGTATTTCAGAATCAAGAACATTAAAAAGAAGTTCTCTGATACTAAGAAAAAATCTATCTTACGGTGTTCACAATAATTACTTGTTCGCCAAGTAAGTCTTCTAGATGTTATATATAGTTCCCTCAAAATGTCAATTAGGTCTAGTTCTGTGCATAAATCCATTTTCCCTCTAGCTTTTGGATTGTTTATAACGGCGTTATTCTTATAATCTTTTACTGGATACAACACAAGAGTAATATTACCGGGGCAGTCTATAGAGGTAGGCAACTCTGACAAGACAGAGAAGATTCAAGATATATAACAAACAACTGTGGTTATTTTGGAGAAGAGAATAGAAAAGGCGTCAACAATTACACTATAAACCAGCTCATATCTGGCTAAAGTTAGAGTTGACTGGTAACTGTCCAAGATTACAGGAAACAAGATAGAAACTGTGAGACATGCCAACTGCAGATACAGTTTCATTGCAGTATTCATTTATGTTACATTTTAGACAACTCTGATAATCTTAGCAGACAATCATGTTGTCCAGGGTTCATTTAGCTTGACCCTTTCTATTAAATGCTCTCTCTCTCTCTCTCTCTCTCTCTCTCTCTCTCTCTCTCTCTTATAGCACTCCATCATCATCATCATCATCATCATCATCTTCTTCTTCTTCTTCTTCTTCTTCTTCTTCTTCTTCTTCAGTGATTACATCACTCTGCAATATCACTTCTTGTTTAGGCCTCACTTTATACACATCTAACAGACTCAGAGTTGTTTGATAAATGAACCCACATAACAAAATACAGATTAATTATCCAATATTTGCATTTATACAACAAAACCAATATATGAGATATAACTGGAATTTATTAGTTAAACACGTAAAAGTACTTACCAATTGAGTTTTTTTTAAATTATTACACTTTTAATACAATATCATTCAGAAAAGAAAAGTCGCCCCTTTAACTGGTTCTTTAAAATTACACAAAACAACAAAAATTTTAAAGGCCTGTAACTTCCGTTTTACTCCATCAATTTTCAAAAGATTTACATCTTTGGAAAGTGCAAGCCGTAGCCAAGGTACGGTCGTATTTTTACTGCTGCAAACACCGCGAGACATATTTAATTGCAAAATGTATCAAAGTTTGTACTCTTGTAACTTTTTTGTTATTTGAACGATTTTAACATATTTACCATGTTTATAAACTGCAGAGTGTATACTTTCAAATGATACTAAATATATTATGTTTTATTACGTATTTTAAGAAATAATAGGTAGGCCGTGGTTTTCGTTCATAAAAATGCAGTTAAATATGCCCGAAATATTGACCGATATTGAATCAGGAATACTCTATAACGGTTCCTGATTGAATCTAAGTTTCTTTGAAGGTTTTACTTTTAAAATTATTTTCTTTACATATTCATAAAGTTCATAATTTCAGCTTTCATTTGATACCAAATATTTAAAAATTCATCAAAAAATAAAGAAAATAAAGGGTACGGCCGTATTTCCCAATATTTTCTTTACTTGACGGCCGGATAATACACTTTACCCATAACAATGTACATGTATACACACCGAGGAAGTATATAATAGGGGAAATCCCCGAGACGGTAACGCCTGTGAGTCTACTCTGCATTCACTAAGAAAGCTTTTTTCGCGTGATCCGGTTCCAGTTTATGTGTTTGAGCAGACGGGTTTTTATTCTCGAAATACCGGTGTAACAGCACATCCGAAATTACTCAGAATCGATAACCAACTGTTTTCCTCTTTTTTACGCGCCGCCAGGAGGCGGTGCGTATATTGGAATGCAGAAAGTAAAATTTCCATGGGGTGACGTAACTACTTTTAGACTGTAGAATGATTTCACAGTGTGTCTTTGTAACAAGCGGTCTTTTGATTTGAGATCGCGAACCAGTCTAAATTTTACGGAAATAGCCGAGTCTAAATTTTACGGAAATAGCCGATTTTAAACGAATGACTACGAACGACTGAGATTCTGCCGACGGGTAGCGGCTGAAGATAGTCTTTTAAACCGACTTTGAAATTTTTTTCTAACAGATATTTGAATATACTTTACGAAACTACCAAGATTATGATGTGTCCACTTCTTATTTAAAGTGTCTGGGAAGTTAAATTCGTTTGTTTACATAAAGTTGTACCGCCATTCCGAAACAAACGTCTGTATTGGTGAATAACGAAGTTATACGCTATGAAACACGATGCCTCGATAGCGCAGTGGAATGTATCCCCGCTTGGCACGCGGGAAATCAGAGATCGAAACATTAACTTTATTTTTTTTTATATAGTGGGGAACAAATTAATTTATATCTTGGAAATAATTTTTCTTTCGTACAAGAATAATATAAATTGAAGCAAATTTATATGTTAGGATTCTAGACTTAGGAAAATATAAAAAAAAAATTATTTCAATGATTTGTAATTCAATAATGTGACAGCAGCCAATTTCCATACAGAGGAAACAATGCCTATAGACTTGACGTAGAATCATCTTTTTTAGCATTAAACATTAACAAATGGTCAGCCTTATACAAAATTAGAGTGCAAAAAGATTAGGTTTGGTTAATCACCATACATTAAATCCAACATTACTAATTATCGCAACCCCCACTCCATTTGGCGGCGTTCAAACATTTGACTTGTTTTCTTTAGAACACGAGTAACAAAATAGTGATAACGTAAAGGTTAGGTAGTTAAAAAGAGTGTTTTACAGTTATATAGCGGCGCGAAGCGCCGGCGTTTAACTATCTTACAGATAAAGCAAGTGCTCCTAGGCTATACCTCATCGCACGTGAATAATGACCGCACTGACGTACTTCCTGTTGTCTGTTTATTTAGCTGTTTATTTGATAAAAATGGAAAGAAAACATTACAGTAGGCCTAGATCGAGCTTTTATCACCTGAACAACTGCATACTCTTGGTGCCATAATCGAGAGATACATGGAAGGTGGGTGTTTATCAATATGACTCTGACTTTGTAAATTTTAGTGAAATGCTTTGAACACATTTGCAATGGTTGGTGCATGATCAGAATTCCTAAGCTTCTGCATCAGTCAGTGTATGATATGTTTTCTAGCAGAATGAATTAATGTAAGATGGTGTGAAAGACCAACTTTACGCTAAGTGAATGCGGCGTTACCGTCTCGGGGATTTCCCCGGCGCTTCGCGCCGGGATAAATCCCCTATAATCAACTTTCAATTTTACATTTCCTTAACTGAAATAACTAGTAAACAGGTAAATTGTTAGCTGTTTGGCACTTCTATCTGTGAGACGTGAAGAGTAAAAGGAGCCATTCAGGTGCAAACGTCAAGTATATACAGTAAAGTAATTTGTCATGTAAGACTTGATGTGAAGCCTGGTGCAGGGGTTAGCACACTGGACAGGTAATCCAGAGAACCGCGGTTCGAATCCCGGCAGTGGTGTTCGATTTTTCATGACCTCCTAAATGATATTGAAATAAACTAGATTTTGTATTTTATAAAATTGTGCAAAAAGTACACGATAAACGTATTTAATTAAGAAATGATAACTGTCTCTCTGTATTTTATCATTCAGTAAAATATAGTTAGTCCCGCTGTGTAGTTATTAAATTACGAATGCATATCCGAACAACTGACTTATTTTTATTGAAGTAAATAAAGTACACCACGGACCTATATACATATATATATGTATATAGGTCCGTGAGTACACGTATATGGAATAATTTATCCTATGATTCTTATACATCATTTTCCTTGAAAACTATCCCGAACTTTATTGAACACATAGCAGTCATCATGATAACTTTCAAATGCGAAATGTGATAGGACACGCTTGTTAACATGGGTTGCGTCATTTACAGCACGTTGTCTTCGGAATAAAAGGTGTTTATATCATAAAATAATTCATACCTAACATGTACAGAATTTTCCCTAAATCATAAAATGTTTATATAAGAAAATCAGCTGCCTGTGATTTTTTTGCATTTGCAAATCTTAATATAAGTTATGAATTGTACTTGTGTATTTTCAATTTCAGGTTATGGAACTGTGGATTTTACTTGGATAGAATGGATAGTGAACAACCTTTCAAATATGCTACTCAAATAAAATTGAGTTTGAACAACATTTTATATATTTTTCTCACAATTGAGTTTTAAGAAAGTGTACATATTTATAAACTCTTAATCAGTTGAAATAAATAAATGAACAAATTGAATCTGTAAAAAATGACAATAAAGATTTGATCTTAATCAAACGTTCTTCCATGACTCTCATCCTGAAATGAATAGTGAAGTTCAGCCACATCTTAATACTGGACTGTGGTGACCCAAGACCAACTTGCAATTTCATCAACTGCATTTTCTTGTTTACTTGTAAGATTTGTTGTTGTTTTCTTTATTGATTGTTTAATCGGTCAATAGCTATGCATTGCTTATGTCTATTGTATTGATATACCAACATGAAATAAAATTTGATTTTATTTAATTTTTAACAAATTGATTTATATACGATCTGCAGAAAATGTGAATATTCAGAAATAAAAAATGGAAAAGTAGTTTTTTTAAATCATTGTTTAATGTCACTTAAAAAAATGCTGTGACCAATATAAACATTGTAAAAGTAGTCTGGCAAACAGTTGGAGAACTTAAAGTATTTGATGTCCTCGAACTTTATCATTAGGGAGACACTGGTTCAAATATGTCCGTCCATCTGTCCGTAAACATTCCCTTGATAACAGTCTACTGGTCACAATTTTCATTTGAATTTCATGAAACTTGCTCAGAAGGTCCCCTGCAAACTGAGGTAATCCCTTTTATATTGGAGTCAGTGGGTCAAAGGTCAAGGGATTTTCCAAGATAACATTCTACACGTCAATATTTTCATTCAACTTCCTCTGACAGAAAGTTGTCTGCAACATGAAAATGGTCCCTATTCTTTTGGGGTCAAAGGTCAAGGTTGCAGTGACCTGATACTGCCAACTCTACAGGCTACGATTTTAGTTCAACTTTCATTAATCTTGCTTAGATGAAACATTCAGTTAGACGAAACTGCAGTGTGACGAAAACACACTCGTTGATAAATCCCCATTCTAGGCAGTGCCTTATTTCATATTACATCTCGCTGGTGACATTGAATGGGGAAATAATTGGTATTGACAAGTAATCTAAGGAAGAATTCTGGGCAAATTCTTGTCTGACACCAATGGGTCCGACATACAGATGACAACGACAGTTAATTGTAGTAATCACAGAGTGACCATAGCCAAACCTATCCGGTCAAGAAACATTTACATTTTGTTCTAAAATCCAGTATGATTTTAACTTCTACTGCTCTATAGATGTTAAAGCTAACTATTTGTGGCATTATTCCTGCAAATTACCGACTTTCTCCGGTTTCTTAAAAACCATTGCGGTTGGAAATATTACCAACTTTACTAGTATGCGACAGTAGATTTTTTTCGGATGGATGTTGAAGTATTCTTTTAATTCTAAAATGTGTAAAATCCAAGAATGAAAATTAAAGATGACGACTGCCTACCATTAGTTTATAATCATAGAATTGAATTTACAATACTGGTTGGGGACCGCCAAACCCGGACGACCATCAAACCGGACACTTCTTAAAACGCGTGAATATTTTGTTAATATTTACAATCAATGGTGTTGATCAAACAGACACTTGATTTCCATCAACAAAGTGCAACAACAACAGTTTAATGTAACTATTTGACCAGAAATCTCACCATTTATTTTGTCAGTCACTGAAAGCATGCTTACATATTCGGGGGGAATTGGAAAGTGACAGACTGTGCATGCACAATATTTCTGTGAGGCCCAGCAAAAGAAATCACAAAATCACCAGTTAAACCTTTTATCATGATATTTCATTAATGTGTTGAATGATTGAAACACTTTACACAATTTAAAAGCTAACATCACAATTAAATAAATCTATTTAAACTACCTGTCCGGAAACATGGTATAGTTGGTCAATAAAATATAGCAGTTTGGTAACCCCACAGCCGGGCCTCAAAAATGTGATTGATTTAGTCTTATGAGTTAACTTGTTAGCTTTTTGTTTCGGAGAAGAACCTAACTTTCTACTGGTAAAATTTTGATTGCTAGATACAAAAATTGTCAGAGTTATTGCAAAATATGTTTGAAAAGTGTCCGGTTGTAGGACTCTAGCCAGTAAATCTATGATGGTCAAAACTGGTGTAGGTGCACAACGCTCCAGTCACTCGTGTCCGCTTCTGGAAAAACCAGTACTGGTGTCATATGTGGAAGTACGGGGAGCAGTGGTGTAGAGGTTAAGGTGTCAGCCGCTCATCCCGGAGGTTGTGAGTTCAAGCCCTACTGAGGCCACGACCGTACTTTACAGTTAACATTAGATGTACCACTCTGGGGTACATTATAAATAGGAAGTGGCTGCTTGTCCGGTTACCAGACTAACAGCCACTTCCTTATAAATATCAGGTCCATAAAATGGTCAGACTGTAAAACTGAATGAATTAGGCTACAAGACTTTATTGGTAAACAAATAAGTCCGATAGAAATGTGCCCATTTCTAAAATGTAAACATGTTTTGCAGGTAGTCAATACTAGCAAGATGGACATGGGATTTCTGGAAGTTTCGTCTCACAAAAGGAAGAGGAGAGTCTCAGATCATAGATCCAAGCTGCCAAGCAACATTCAAAATGCTATGGGAAGACTTTTTGAAAAGAAATTCAGTTATGAAAAAATGGAGGACAATAGTTTTAAGGCCAGCTTTAAGAAGAAATGCTTATGTTCAGAATGGCAGATAAAAGAATTAATGTCAATGAAGTCCGAGTTGAACATATTGAAAAATCAGTTGAATGATAAAGATATGATTACATGGCACGAGCATACACGACTAGTAAATTTAGCGGGGAAAATTGCGCCTGAAATTCGACATCAAGTGCGGCCAGAGTTGTGTACACAGGCATGGTGTAAATTCTATGAGATTGCATCAACATATTTGAAGATTGAGGAGAAGTTGTTTGTTACAGCTCACTTGTGTGAAGCTCCGGGTGCCTTCCTTACCAGTTTGAATCATTACCTATTCACACATAGTGAGTATGCAAGAGTTAATTTGTTCTATAAGCTTCAACAAACTTGTGTTCACTGATTCTGGAGTTGAAATGTTTTTGAAACCAGCCAATTGAATTTGTTAACTTAACAATTATTTCATATGTTTAACACTGCTTCTGATTAGTCCACATTGGAAATTCCCAAAACAAGCTATTTTTAGATGTCTGATTATTGGATTTTGAATCAAAAGTTTGATTACATACATGTTAAGTATTCCATTATGAGTTGAGATGGATATTCAACATTTTCCCATGTTGGTTTGAATTTTTTAATATCAATTAACTTAAGTATTCAACTGGCACATTTTCATGTTGGATGACTGATTATGATAATCAAAGGGTCCCCTGTAAGAACATATAAGTTAACTGTGAACATGTAGAATGCTTTTGTTGTTTGCTGGAAGCATTTAAATTTAGAACTTGACAAAATCAACACTGTTACATTCCATTTGACCCTTAAGTTCAGGAGCTGGAAGAACCTCCAAAGAAACATTGTATGCCAACCTCTGAAATTTAAAGATTGCATCTATTTCCTAGTTACCTTAATACATGTTATATTGAGAAATAAATCATACTTACTAGATTATGAGGGAGATTGGCAGTGGCTCGCTACAACATTAAACCCGTACTACGAGGGTAACAACATCGGGCAGATGATTGATGAGGACAGGTTTATACGCTGTAGCTATGGTAACTGGTACTTTGGAGAAGATGGCACAGGAAATCTGATGTCAGGTTCGAATCTAAAAGGGTTGAAGGAAAGACTGGTCGATGTCAAAGTGGATTTGGTATGAGTTTATGGTATTATTGATCCCATTCAAGAAAAAAATGAATATTTTAGCAGGGCGTTCGGTAGACCCGAGCTCCCGGGTTTTGACCCGTGAAAATTTCGAAATACCCGTATTTGACCCGCGATAAAAACGCCCGACGAGTCATATTTGACCCGTAGGAATTTTCATTCATGCGTCGATTCTTTAGCGTGCGTGTCAATCAACTTGTTAATTCCAAACACTCTGGCCGTTGCAACTTTGTTTGTTTGTAATTGTGCTTATTAGGTCCACCATCCTCGTTCGAGGTATACCGTTGACGCGTCAGAAAGTGAGAACGGGGGCGGAGCTTGTATTTTAATCTACTCGCTTTCAGTCAATCAGCGACGATCACGCACGTGCACATTGTCTCGGCTTGATAATGACGTAATCAATGGATGATTGGATTTAATTGACAAGCAATAAACACATGTTCGGCATCTATTATGTGTATAAGGTGTTGTAAACACGCGGCATATGAATGATGCAATCAAAAGAGTTGGCGCATCATTAAGTAGATGATGGTGACACTCGAATTAGATAATTAGTGGATGTTTTTTTCGGCGGCCTAGACGACAACAAATGTGAAATTCGGCGCGAGTTTAAGTTATTCGTAAGAGCGCATTTATATTGACTTCCATGTTGAAAGTTTAATTAACGTCATTTTCACTTTCAAGAGCCTTTCTTTTCCATCATGCTTAAAAAACTTGATATGGAAAGATAATCAATATAATGAGCCTTATAAATTCGTGTCAAATAACCTTCAATATTTGTTAATTACAATAAAATCGCGGGGATAAAAGACGAAAATCGCGGACATGCGAGATCGCGAAAATATGTGACAAACGGGAAACAACGTACATTTTAGCCTGGGAAAGGGATCAGCAACTAGATCTATCTTGTTTAAGAATTTTTGGAAAATATAACTACAGCTTCAGAACACAAACTGAAAAATATGATGTGCTAGCGCTAGAGTACAAGGCTGGAAACCCTATGATCCATGGTTCGACCCTTAAAAATCTCACCTTGACTCTTGAAAATTTGATTTTGACCCTTGAAAATTTAGGCTGAAGAGTCAATGACCCTTGAGTTTCAAGGCCTACCGGACGCCCTGTTTTAGTGTACTGGTAGAAAGACGTGTTGCAGATTTAAAATAACCGCTTTCACAAAAAAGACCATTTGTTTATCTAATTTTCTACCTTTGTGACAAAAACTATGGTTACCTACATATTGATACAGTCTGGTTACTGTCTGATCATAGTCTATCCATGGAACCTGATCATGGTTTATCCATAAAGCTTGATCATGGTCTTTCCATAAAATAAGATCATGGTGTGTCCATGTAGTCATCATTGTCTATCCATGCAATGTGAGTGTGGTCTATACTCTATCCATGAAGTCTGATCATGGTATGACCACCAAGTCTAATCATGGTCTATCCTAGGAATCTGATTAAAGTCTGTCCACCAAGTCTGATCATGGCCTGACCATGCAATTTACAGTAATAATGATCCACATGTATTACTGCAGTCTTGTCATGGTGTATCCATGCAGTTGTGGTCTGTCAATTTAACAGTGTATTTTGCTTATACAGAAGTGTTTCTGAAACTGCTCACAATTATGATTGTTTAGTAAATATCTCATCATTTTCATCATATTCAACAAACATTTCTATGTCAAGGATTGGCTTTTTGTTTTAGCAAACTCTATTTATTGTGTACCGTTATGTGCATGTAGGTGACAGCAGACGGAAGTATAGATTGTCAAGGCGACCCAGCCGAGCAGGAGAACGTTGTCTCTCGTCTGCAGCACTGTGAGGTTCTTACAGCTCTACATATCTTGTCACCAGGGGGCACTCTTGTTGTCAAAATGTTCACCATGTTTGAATGCAAAGCCATTAGCTTGATGTATGTCCTCAACTCTGTATTTGATAAGGTAAGTATCTATAAATTTAAATTTTGGCTTAAATCTAGAAATTTTTTTTAGCTGTTACAGATGTAAGTTCTCACGATCAATACTAATTAAATCAGCTTCTAAGAGGTCTGATGAACACATGCCATGAAAGTACCGATAGGGAGTATAAAATCACTGTTAAATTCCACCAATGGGATTTGAAGCCTCAGTCTCTCGGTTAGGGGTTTGAAACTCTATCCTGGCATAACTGACATACATGTGCAAACCGTTCTTGATGCTATGAAATAAAGGAATTCAGCGTTAACATTTTTCCTACTGTCTAAAGACCCAAGTGTAGAAGACAGATAGTCAATTTATTTTTCAGAAGTACAAAAATATTTTACTGGGTTTTTTGGTTGGCATGCTTTCGTTAGTGGTCATTTATCGGTAACATTAGCTTTGCTCCATTACAGGTTGAAGTGTTTAAGCCTTGTACAAGTAAGGGAGGCAACTCTGAGGTTTATGTGATTGGTCTTGGATTCA